>CM045450.1:31269158-31499158 GCA_024666655.1 Dascyllus trimaculatus
ATAAAACAACCACAAAAAGATGCAAAGTGACTAGAAAAGGGCCTAAAACTACCATTAAGAGACATAAAACAACCACAAAAAGATGCAAAGTGACCACAAGGATGCACAAAACTGCCACAAGATGCATAACAACTGCAAAGAGACATAAAACAACTACAGTGAGATCCAAAGTGACCACAAAGAGATGCAAAACAAGTGCAAAAAGAGGCAAAATGACGAAATAGACACCCAATACAACTACAGAGACCAAAAAACGCATTAAAGCACAACAAAGAGATATAAAAAAAAATGCAAAACAACCATAATTGCACACAAAACAACTACAAAGAAACACAACGAGACGAGAAAGAGATGCAAAACAACCTTTAAAAACAACCTCAGAAGACAGAAAATGACCACAAAAAGATGCGAAACATCTGCAAAAAGATCCAAAACCACCAAAGTCTTTTCACCTAAAACCCTCAGGGGAAGAACGAAGCTCAATGAATCTGAATAAAATAACCGTAGATGCACTGAATACATGAACGGTAAATTCAGATTAGACCTTTTAGATCTGAAGATCAACCCGGTTTGTCTTTGTTCCTGCAGAAATCACTGCTTCGACCTGCTGCCGTCTGCTTACATAAGACCAGCATCAGCCGTCACACGTTCCTGTTTTACGGCAGCACAAAGTCAGGTATGTTGATGACAGCACACACCTGTAAAGCCTTTAGCGTGAAGCCAAACACAAAGCTGGTCAGTTAACCCAGTTTGAGCTGCATACCTGGATTCTCCTGCTCGGCGTCGCCCCTGGCTGCCCGTCTCAATGACAGGCCTTTATGCCGCCCAGCCTTTGAACCTTTCTGCTGAGTATGAATGCAGGAACTTTCTCTGAGGCCAAATCTGAGAAAACGTTTGTCAGAAAACTACCAGCAGCAGGGAGTGGCTCTAAAATTACATGTGTTTACAGTTTAGTCGCAGCTTAAAAACTCAACAGTTACGCGAGGACACTGCTTTCTACTACCTAACTACCGTAATACACAGTGTAGAGTCGTAAGGAGCTAACATTTTTTGGGTGCCATTCTTGTGGAGAGGTTCAGCGTTGTGGTGCCTAAACTTAACCACATAGTTCTGCAGCAAAAACAAAACAAAAAGCTGAAAGTCTCCTGACAACAGCAACAAAAAAACAGCAGAGAACAGCAACTGAAAACGGCTACGGAAAGCTAAAGGTAGTGACTGAAAACGGCAACAAAAACTGACTTAAAACAGTGACTGAAAGCAACTAAAAGCTAAAACACCAACTGATGGTGACTGAAAACAACAGAAGACACTGTCGACGGCAACTGAAAACAAGAGAAACAGTGACCAAAAACAGCAGCTGGAATAAACGGACAACAACTGAAAACAAAACAGCAAACAAAAATGACTGAAAAGAACAGAAGCCGCAACTGTGAACAGCAACTGAAAACAACAAAGACGGCGATTTTTAACAGCGCCTGAAAAAAAACAAAAAACAGTGACTAAAAACAATGACTGAAAACAGTAAACAGCAACTGGAAACAGCTGAAAGCAATGACTGAAAAAATAAAAATGACTGAAGTCAACAATTCAAAACAGCAATTAAAAACAAAGACTAAAAACAACAGAAAACACTGACTGAATGCAGCAACCAAAAATGACTAAAAAGAACAGAAACGACAACTGTGAACAGCAACTGAAAACAACAAAGACTGAAAACAGCACCTGGAAAAATCAGAAAGCAATGACTAAAAACAATGACTGAAAATAGTGATTGAAAACGGCAGAAAGCAACGACTGAAAACAGCTACAGAAAACAACTAAATGCAGTGACGACAACAAAAAAATGAAAGTAGTGACTGAAAACAGTGACTGGAAACAACTAAAGGCAGCGATTGAAAACAGCAACTGAAAACAACAAAGACAGCGATTGAAAACAGCTCCTGGAAAAATTGAAAACAATGACTGAAAACAGTGATTGAAAACGGCAGAAAGCAACGACTGAAAACAGCTACAGAAAAAAACTAAAAGCAGTGACGGCAATTGAAAACAGCTCCTGGAAAAAACGAAAACAATGACTGAAAACAGTGACTGAAAACAGTAAACAGCAAGTGGAAACTGCAGAAAGCAATGACTAAAAACAGTGGAAGAAAACAGTGATCGAAAATAATAAAAACAGAGATTGAAAACGGCAGCTGAAAACAACAACAATGACAGAAAACAGTGACTGAAAATTGTGACTGAAAACGGTGACTGAAAACAGAAACTGGAAACCGTAGAAAGCAATGACTAAAAACAATGACTGAAAACAGTGATTGAAAACCGCAGAAAGCAATGACTGAAAGCAGTTACAGGAAACAACTAAAAGCAGTGACGGCAACAAAAAAATGATTGAGAGTAGTGACTGAAAACATTGACTAGAAACAACTAAAGGCAGCGATTGAAAACAGCAACTGAAAACAACAAAGATAGCGATTGAAAACAGCTCCTGGAAAAAACTAAAACATTGGCTGAAAACAGTGACTGAAAACAGTAAACAGCAACTGGAAACTGCAGAGAGCAATGACTAAAAACAGTGGAAGAAAACAGTGATTGAAAATAATAAAAACAGAGATTGGAAACGGCAGCTGAAAACAACAGCAATGACAGAAAACAGCGACTGAAAACGGTGACTGGAAACAGAAACTGGAAACTGCAGAAAGCAACAAGTGATAACAACAGAAGAAAACAGTGAATGAAAATAATGAAAACAGAGATTGAAAACACCAACAAAAGTGACTGACAACAGCAACTGAAAACAGTGAATGAAAACCAGACAGCACTGCAAAGATTTGTCTTCTACAAACAGAACAAAACGTTTTCAGTTGCTATTTTCAGGGATTTTAACTCACTGTTTTCAGTCATTTTCAGTTGTTTTTAGTTGTTTTGCGTTCACTGCTTTCACTCGTTTCAAGACGCCGTTTTCAGTTGTCAAAACGAGACGTTATGAGCTTTTTTTTAACGTGTTTCTTTGCAGTGAAAATTGCGTTTCAAACCTCGGGAGTGGCGCTGTTTGTCTAACGTGACGACATTTAGTGATGCAGATCTGTTGTAAGCTTCAGCTTTAAGGGGCTTCAGGGTGTATTATGTGAACTGTAGCTACACGTGTGTGTGTTTGCGTGTTTGCGTGTGTGTGTGTGTGTGGGCAAGTTGTTGCCGTGGTAACTCGCCGAGTCCCAGTTTAACTCCTTCGTAATCGTGGAAAGAATGACGAGGCGTCTGCAATAACACCATTATACAGTCTGCAATAACACAGCTCCATTAGCTCCTGTTACACCTGAGTGAGTCACCACCTGCTCAGCGCTCTGCTCGCCATCCTGCCTTCATACAGCGTTAGACCAGTTAATATGTGACATTAAATCCCAGCCAGGAGTGAAAATACGCTTTAATAACTTTCCCCTTCTGGCCGATGAACATTCCTAAACCTTCGCTGTCGGCCATTTTGGAAGCACTCCTTGTCGATGATCAACTCTGGTCTTTTCCTGCTCCGTGCTCTCGTTTGTTTTGATTTAATTCAGTCGTTCATCAGTCTGCTGTAACTCAGTTAGCCCTCTGACCTCCAAGCAGCCTCTTGGTGTTGTTTAACTCACTTTAAAAACAAGCAATGCAGCACGGCTCAAAACGGTAAACAGAGCAAGTTGTTGGAAGATACGTTCAGCACGGTGAAACGTCTTTCTGGAGAAAGAGGCAGCAACTGATGGAAACTTTAAACCTGTTATATGCCACTTCCTGAGTAAAACAAGTACAAATGGCTAAACAGGTTAAAACATTAGGATGTTCCTGCTTGACGCTGCGGAATCCACTTCCTTTTTCCGACGTTGCACATTTGCGATTTCACCGTGGACCTGCAGACCCGTGTCCAGGTCTCCATCAGCAGCTGGATGATCCACCTTCACGTTGAGGATCATGACTGTTGACCGGAAGATAGTTTGCGGCTACAACCAGTAGAAGAAACAATGATTTTTAAGTGGAGGAACCACAGTTTCTAAGATCAGAGAAAGAGTGTTGTGGTTTCAACATTTATGGATGGATGGATGGATGATTGGTGGATGGATGTATGGATGGATGGATGGATGATTGGATGGATAGATGATGGATGGATGGATGGATGGATGGATGGATGGATGGATGGATGGATGATTGGATGGATAAATGTATGGATGGATGGATGATGGATGGATGATTGGATGATGGATGGATGGATGGATGATGGATGGATGATTGGTGGATGGATGGATGGATGATAGATGGATGGATGATGGATGGATGGATGGATGGATGGATGATTGGTGGATGGATGATGGATGGATGGATGGATGGATGGATGGATGGATGGATGGATGATGGATGGATGATTGGTGGATGGATGGATAGATGATAGATGGATGGATGATGGATGGATGGATGGATGGATGATTGGTGGATGGATGGATAGATGATAGATGGATGGATGATGGATGGATGATTGGTGGATAGATGATGGATGGATGGATGATGGATGGATGGATGGATGATGGATGGATGATTGGTGGATAGATGATGGATGGATGGATGGATGATTGGATGGATAGATGATGGATGGATGGATGGATGGATGGATGGATGGATGATTGGTGGATGGATGGATGGATGATAGATGGATGGATGATGGATGGATGGATGGATGGATGGATAGATGATAGATGGATGGATGATGGATGGATGGATGGATGGATGGATGGATGGATGGATGGATGGATGATGGATGGATGATTGGTGGATGGATGGATAGATGATAGATGGATGGATGATGGATGGATGATTGGTGGATAGATGATGGATGGATGGATGGATGATGGATGGATAAATGTATGGATGGATGGATGATGGATGGATGATTGGTGGATAGATGATGGATGGATGGATGGATGATTGGATGGATAGATGATGGATGGATGGATGGATGGATGATTGGATGGATAAATGTATGGATGGATGGATGATGGATGGATGATTGGATGATGGATGGATGGATGGATGATGGATGGATGGATGGATGATTGGTGGATGGATGGATGGATGATAGATGGATGGATGATGGATGGATGGATGGATGATTGGTGGATGGATGGATAGATGATAGATGGATGGATGATGGATGGATGGATGGATGATAGATGGATGATTGGTGGATGGATGGATAGATGATAGATGGATGGATGATGGATGGATGGATGGATGGATGATTGGTGGATGGATGGATAGATGATAGATGGATGGATGATGGATGGATGGATGGATGGATGGATGGATGGATGGATGGATGGATGATGGATGGATGGATGATTGGATGGATAAATGGATGGATGGATGATTGGATGATGGATGGATGGATGATGGATAGATGGATGGATGGATGGATGGATGGATGATAGATGATGGATGGATGGATGGATGAATGGATGATAGATGGATGAATGATGGACGGACAAAAATGGCTAGATGGATGGATGGATGATGGATGGATGGATGATAGATGATGGATGGAGGATGGATGATGGATGGATGGATAGATAGATGATGATTGGTGGATGGATGGATAGATAGATGATGATTGGTGGATGGATGATGGATGGATGGATGGATAGATGGATGGATGATGGATGGATGGATGGATCTTTATTGTCATTGTCGTTAAACAATGAAAGGTAGTTTCGTAGCTCTTCGTTCCAAATTAGCAGCATAAGACACACAACAACACAATATATGTCATGTAAAAGAATAGAATAGAAATAAAAATAGAATAAAAATAGCATTAGGTTCTATGGCTGTTCACTTGGACTGTCAACACAGGGTTCTACTTTAACATCCTGAGGTGTCTGAAGAAGAACATTCAGCACGAATGACCTCAACTGTGGCGTCATGGAGCTAAAAGTTGCCAGAGTTGACACAGTTTATGAGAGGTGTTGGAGGAGCCCTGGGAGCAGAGCATCGCTGCACAGGGAGGCGAGACCTTGTAGAAAACTCTAGTATTGTTTATATTATATGTTTCTATATTTACGTTTGATTATTTTAAGATTTGCATCGTCTCTGCACCAAAAGGAGAAGCCCTTCTAATGTCATCTCATGCGGAGCTTACAGTTTGGTTCTATCACAAACTGGATGTCAGCTGCTCTTCTTGTTGAACTCCTGAAGCTCTGGAGTCAAAACCTGTTCAGAGAAAGATCTAAAACATGGACTCGAATCAGACATGTTAAAATATGTTTCTGATCAGCAGAGTAGGAACCATCAGCCATCTGCAAACTCCATAAAAGTCGGTGTTTGACCTCGTTTCTTAAAGGTAAACAGAATAAATCCGCCTTTCTCCGGCTGCTCTGTTGAACCCCCCCGTCGTTTTCCTCTCCCTGCTTATCCGACCCTTTCTTCCCTTGATTCTTCTCTTTCTTCACCTCTTTTCCAATCCGTCATCTCTTTTGTTTCATCCGCCCTCTCCTGCAACTGCGCCTCTTTCTTCACTCGAAGGCTCTCTTTCTTTCTTTCTTTCTCCCTCTCTGTTGTTTTTTAAAGTGACTCACTGACTAATGGAGGAGGGAGGAGGCTGCCGTCACACCCACCTGAACTCTGGACCAACTCGCCCCACCTCTGTAGGAAATGTGTAACGCTGCTGCAGGGTTTTCTTGTTAGCCTGGAAACTCTCCTGCTGCACAGATCGATTGTTTCTGCAGCGAGAACACCGACACAGATGTAGCTGTCTCTGGGGAATCGGTGCTTCTTCCTCGAGTGGCAGGTGGATTATTTAAAGTTTGTAAGAAGGAGTTTTGCTGCTTTGATGAAATGATGATGAACCGAACTAATCACATAAGGCACAGTTTATCCGTCTGTATGTTAAGAGGGAGGCTTTCTTCGTGTGGATCATCTAAACCAGTGGTTCTCAACTGGTCCAGCCTCAGGACCCACTATGTCTCTATTAATGACAGTTGCGACCCAAATTGTTGAAGTTTGCTGTTCCTGTTAATAAATTAAGGTTTATTTGGGTGTAGTCTCAACACATTTTGATACAATTTAGGAAAATTTTGGCTTATGTTTTGCTAATTTTGGTATATTTAGACGCTTTTGCCAAGTTTTGGGCATATTTTGGCCCATTTTGACAGATTCTGAGCACATTTTGGTTCATTTTTGGGACGTTTTAGCATAAATTTCTTTAATAAGCTGGTAGAGTCAAATCAAGAAGTTAACATTGGACAACTACTGGTGTCACCACCACTAAATATCCTGCCACTGAAAGCAAACTGTGTCATAAGAAACACGTCCTTCAAAATAAAAGACTTTATACCACTACTTTTTTGCTTCTGCGACCCTCTAAAAATGGCTTCACGACCCACTTTTGGGTCCCGACCCACCAGTTGAGAACCACTGATCTAAACCATCCAAACCTCGGTGAGCATGAAGAACTTTCTAGACAAACTCGACGTCGGAGTGTTTCATAAAAGGACGTTCTGTAGCCCGTTGCCTCAACAACATCCTCAGATCATTACACACAAGATGTTCCACCTCTGTCGTTGTATCGCGTTACAGGAGGGTTTTATAAAAAAAATCAATAACATCTGGAAAACATTACTTGAACGTTGGTCTGAGAACCTTCTTCCTTTGTTATCCTGTAACAGAATCTGTGTCCCGACGACGTTCTCCAAACATCCTCTGAGCGTTTCGGTTTATGTCCCGGTTAACTTTTAACCTCGGAGGAACATTAATGGAAACGATAAATATCCTGGACATGTTCCTGAACGGTGAAGCTTTAAGACTCAGTGATGTGGGAACACTGCAAAGCTCGCAGCACCGCTAAGAATAATATTAAACTTTATTAATCAGCACAGTTCTTACATAAAATACTGCTACTGCTACTAATAATGATGCATAATACTGATTTAGCGCTTTTCAAGACACTCAAAGACGCTTTACAAAGTTAATAATTACAACTTACAATAATAATAATAGTTGTTATTATTATACAATAAATAATAATAATAAAGCCAACAAAAATAATAATAGTAGCAGTAATAAAATGATTTTTAAATAGAGGTTTCCAGCATGAACAGCTGCTGCAGAAAGAGTTAAAGTGACCAAAAAATAAAAGAAATTCTGCCGTTTCTGACATTTAAATGTGAATCTCTCCTGTGCGAAACAACCACAAAATGAAGATGTGGTGCAAATGTGAAGCAAAATGACCACAAAAAGACGTAAAACAACCAAAATGTGTTCAAATGTGATGCAAATGACCCCCCAAAAAACTCAATATAACTAAAATGTAACACATAATGACTATAAAACAATCTAAAATGACCACAATGTGATGAAAAATGACCACAGTAAGATGTAAAACTACCAAAATGAGGTCAAATGTGATGCAAATGATTCAAAATTAGATCAAAATAACTAAAAAAATATACACATAATGACTATAAAACAATCTGAAATGACCAAAATGTGGTGAAAATGACCACAAGAAGCTGTAAAATGACCAAAATGTGACAAAAAAGACCACAAATGATGTAAAACAACCAAAATGTGTTCAAATGTGACACAAAATAGTTAGCTGTAAAATGACCAAAATGTGACATGAAATGACCACAAAAAGATGCAGTACTACCAAAATCTGGTCAGATGTGATGTAAATGACTCAAAATAACTAAAATATTACACATAATGACTATAAAACAATCTAAAATGACCAAAATGTGATGCAAATGACCACAAGAAGCTGTAAAATGACCTAAATGTGGTCAAACGTGATGTAAATGACCCCCTAAAGATCTCAAAATGACCAAAATGTGAAACAATACGACTGTGAAACAACCTAAAATGACCAAATGTGGTGCAAAATGATCACAAAAAGACATAAATCTACCAAAATGTGGTCAAATGTGATTCAAAATGAACTCAAGAAACCGTAAAATGATCCAAATGTGACACAAAATGACTACGAAACAATTTAAAATGACCCAAATGGGATGCAAAATGACCACAAATAGCTGTAGAATGACCAAAATGTGACACAAAATGGCCACAGTAAGATGTAAAACTACCAAAATGGGGTCAAATGTGATGCAAATGACTCAAAATAACCAAAATGCAACACATAATGACTATAAAACAATCTGAAATGACCAGAATGTGGTCAAACGTGATGCAAAATTGACACAAATTGCTGTAAAATGACCAAAATATGACACGAAATGACCACAGTAAGATGTAAAACTACCAAAATGGGGTCAAATGTGATGCAAATGACTCAAAATCACTAAAATGCAACACATAATGACTATAAAACAATCTGAAATGACCAAAATGGGGTGGAAATGACCACAAGAAGCTGTAAAATTAACAAAATGTGACACAATGCGCTATGAAACAATCTAAAATGAGCAAAATGTGGTCAAATGTGATGCAAAATGAATTTAAGAAATCTAAAATGACCCAAATGTGACACAAAATGACTATGAAACAATTTAAAATGACCCAAATGGGATGCAAAATGACCACAAAAAGACATAAATCTACCAAAATCTGGTCAAATGTGATGCAAATGACTCAAAATAACTAAGATGTAACACATAATGACTATAAAACAATGTAAAATGACCAAAATGTGGTGCAAATGACCACAAAAAGCTGTAAAATTAGCAAAATGTGACACAAAATGACTATGAAACAATTTAAAATGACCCAAATGGGATGCAAAATGACCACAAAAAGACATAAATATACCAAAATCTGGTCAAATGTGATGCAAATGACTCAAAATAACTAAAATGCAACACATAATGACTATAAAACAATCTAAAATGACCAAAATGTGGTGGAAATGACCATAAAAAAACATAAAACAACCAAAATGTGTTCAAATGTGACACGAACAGCCACAAGAAGCTGTAAAATGACCAACATGTGCTGCAAGCTGATTACAAAACAATCTACAATGAGCAAAATGTGACCAACAGAAACACAGAAAATGATGCGAAACAACCAAAATGTGTTCAAATGTGACACGAAACAACCACAAGAAGCTGTAAAATGTCCAAAATTAGGTCCAATGTGATGCAAATGACCACAAACAACCTAAAATGGCTAAAATGTGACACAAAATGACTCAAACTGTAAAAGCATTTCTCCAGTCAAAGCCAGTAAAGTGACTAAACAGGAGAATTAATTCTGCTGTTAGAGGTTTAAATCCGTCCTGTCAGAGCGTCTTTCGCCGCCGTCGCCTCGTCGTTTCGCAGCAGGAGTCGATCACTTCCTGTGATTAAGTGTGTCGGGGGGGTCGGAGGTGAAGGGTGAGTCGGGGGGAGACAGACGCAGTGTTGACAGGCTGGAGGGGGGAGGCAGCGATGGGAGGAATTACACAGGAATGACTGGAATTTCCTGAGTGGCAGTGATGGAGACTGAGATCAGTGACAGGCGGAGGCATCGAGCTGCAGCCGTTTGTTCTCCCAGCTGGACGTTCCAAAGGGCTCCTCGTGTCACTTCGTCGTTTATCAGCGCTCAGCACGGACCGACTTCCAGGAACAAACATGAGACTCAAAAAGGCGTGAGCCAAGAGGCGTTAAAGCGACACAGAATGACCCAAACATAACAAACGTGATGCAAAAAGACCAAAAAAAGACCTAAAACAACATGCAAAGTAACCAAAGTTCCCCGTCTGTACCAGAAAAGTGATTTAAAACAACAAAAATGTGGTCACATGTGATGCAGAATGACCACAAAAACTTTAAATGGCCCAAATGTGACACAAAACAACTACAGAATGATGCAAAATGACGAAAACATAATGCAAAACCACTACAAAAAGATGCGTAACAACCAAAATGTGATACAGAGCGACCACAAAACGCTGCAAAATGACCGAAATGTGACTCAAAACGACTAGAAAACAACCAAAATGTGGTCCAGTGTGATGCAAAATGGTCAAAATGTTACAAAAACAACCTTAAAGAGTTAAAAAAGACCAGAAATGGATAACAAATTAAATGAAAAGTAGTCATAACAAGACACAAAGTTAGCCTGAGCACTAGGTAACGGTTCACAAAAATCAAACCTTGGTACGAAAGTCTTGGTTCGGTTTGGTTCGGTATGGAACCCTCTGGAGCGACGGACGCACCGGTACGTCAAAATAACATGACCAATTTAAGATGACGTAGCATCAAGACGCCTCGCTGAGTCTCCGTTCCAACTTGTGTCCAAAGTGTGGATTTCTAACTATCTACCAGTCTTTGAATCGTGTTGATCGGCCAAGTAAAACCAGAGTTATGACCGATAATAAACACCATACTTTCTCCACGTTTGGAGCTCCTTACAGCTTTGGTCTGGTCCACTTGTTTTACTCCTTTTTCATACTTTACCAGGAAACCCAAGTGATCCCAGACGGGTGGTTTTAACCACGGCGGAGCGTCTTCTAGCTGTTAGCATTAGCCATCCCATTAGCTAGCCATACGTCACAGAAGCAGGAAAATAAACGGTCCGTCACATCCTGTGTTCCCCTGGAAACTCCTGCTTGTTTTTAGTTCCTCAATACTGTTCAACTGTGAGACGGAGAAGGTCTGACACAACTGTGGGAACTACGAGGTTCACAGTTAAAACAGTTCTGTACATTGGTCATTCTTAGTAGTCTAAAAATGTTCATACCGTGGTTCACCTCTGTACCAAACTGTTCGTTGTATTGTTACACCCCTACTGAACACACTTGTTTACTGAGGATCTGATTGAGTCGAACGCACCAAATCCAGCTGATTCAAATAAACAAAATGATCTGCCTCCAAACTCAACAGAATCTGAAACATTTCTACATGTTAGGACAGTTTTTCTCATCATTTCCAGGTTTACGTTCAGCCGTGACACATTTCTGAGCCTCTCCCAGACTCTTGGCCGTGTTCGCCGACACGCCGTCGGAAGGTTTTTCCCGGTAATGATTCCTCCGAGTCCCTGTGAGCAGGAGCCGGATCGTGTTCTGGGGGACAATGTGGACGAGTTACACCTCCTGCATTGTTCTGCAGATCAGCCGGAGCTCTGGGAGGATCCGGTTACGAGCTGCTGTGACCCGCCAACGAAACACAATGAACAACACACACTGATGCACGACCGCGGCCCGTTCTCACAGCAGCATGTGAAAAAGGAAGTTTGTGTTGTTGTGTTCTCGATTACAGCGAAGAAAAACACTGAGCAGGTGTGAGGAGGTGAGAAGATTCTGAACTTCTCTGTCAGGTTGTCAGAAAATATGGCCGCCACGATGTCGACACAGCTTCTAGGTTTTCCTCTAAATTTGTATCTAACGCCAACCAAAACAACCACAAAACAACCACAGATGTTGTAAAATGACCATAGACAGTTACAAAATGGCTACACAGATATATGAAAAGGGCACAAAGACATGCAAAATAACCAAAACGAGGCACGAAATGACTTAAATGTGACAGAAAACTGACACAAAAATGATCACAGTGTTGCAAAATGATTAAAAAATGACTTAAATGTGACAGAAAACCACCAGAAAGAGTTAAAAATGACCACAAACAGATCCGAAAATGGCTACCAAACAACGCATACATAAATGAGACGCATAATTACTCAATTATAACACAAAAGCAATCTAAAAAAAATCATAAAAAGATGCACAATGGCCAAAATATGACACAAAACAAACTCAAAAAGTTGCAAAATGATCAAAATGTGATGCAAAATTATCACAAAGAGACTTAAACTGGCTACAAAAGCAGGAAAAATACCGAAAAAGAGACACAAATGCGACACAACAGTGTAAAACTAAAACAAAAAGATGTACAATGACCAAACAATGACACAAATAAAACACAAGAAGCTGAACAATGACAATAATGTGACACTAAATGATTCAAATATGACAGAAAAGCAATGCAAAATTACTTAAATGTACAAAAACGTGTGGAAGAACCAAAATATGACAGGAAATGACCACAAAAAAAATGCAAAATGACCACAAAGAGACTTAAAATGGATGCAAAAGCAGGAAAAATACCTAAAACGAGATACAAGTTGACACAAATGTGACACAAAACCAATGCAAAACTACAACAAAAAGACCTACAATGACCAAAAAATGACACAAATTAAACACAAGAAGCTGTAAAGTGACAAAAATGTGACAGGAAAACAATGCTATATGACCAGAATGTACAAAAACGTGTAGAACAACCAAAATATGACAGAAAATGAGCACAAAAAGTTGCAAAATGACCAAAAAGTGATACGAAATGGTCATAAACAGATATAAAATGACCATAAAGAGACATAAAATGGCTACAAAAGCAGGAAAAATACCTAAAATGAGACACAAATTGACACAAATGTGACGCAAAACCAATGCAAAACTACAAAAAGACGTACAATGACCAAAAAATGTGACACAAATTAAACACAAGAAGCGGTATAGTGACAAAAATCTGACACCAAATGACCCAAACGTGACAGAAACAGAATTAAAAATGACCTAAATGTAATGCAAAACAACCACAAAAACTTGTAGACCAACCAACAACAAAAAAAGCAGGCAAAATAACCAAAATAAGACACTAATTTAAACAACTGTTATACAAAAGCAATGCAGAACTACAACGAAAAGATGTACAATGACTAAAAAATGACACAAATTAAACACAAGAAGCTGCAAAGCGACAAAAATGAGGCACCAAATGACCCAGATGTGACAGAAAAGCGATGCAAAATGACCACAAAGCTGTAAAACAACCAAAATGTGACACAAAATTGTCACAAAAACATGAAAAATATCCTAAATAAGACACAAAGTGACCCAACTATGACACAAAAGCAGAAAACTACTTCAAAAAGATGTACAATGGCCACATAATGACATAAAGCAAACAAAAAAGTTATAAAACAACATAAATATGACATGAAAGGACCATAAAAAAATTTAAAATGATCCAAATATGACAGAAAAGTAATGCAAAATCACCCAAACGGGATGCCAAACACCCACAGGGAATGAAAAGAATCAAAACACCGTAAAAAAAAAAACATAAAACAACCAGAAAAGGACACAGAATGATCAAAATGTGACATTTACTGATCACAAAGAGCTGTAAAATGACCAGATGTGTTGAAAAACTGCAATAGAGTTCCAAAATGTCCACAAAGACATGGAATATAAGTATGTAACACCATGTTTTTGTATTTCCAAAACATCAATTTAGACATTTGTTGGCTCTAGAAAGCAGTTTCAGTAAAAGGAAGTCGGATAAGTCGGTTTTAAATATCGTATTATAGAAATATGACTGCTAGTTAAGTGTTTTTATTATGGAAACCTGCATTTTTTTTACTTAACAAGTCTCCTGTGTCTCTGATACACATCTGGAGTTTGTAACAAACCAAAAACATCTGGAAAATCAGAAGAGGATTCAGCGAGTTGTTGTCCTGATGGATGCATTAAGACAGTGGTTCTCAACTGGTGGGTCGGGACCCAAAAGTGGGTCGCGAAGCCATTTTTAGAGGGTCGCAGAAGCAAAAAAAGTAGTGGTATCAGGTCTTTTATTTTAAAGGAGGTGTTTCTTATGACACAGTTTGCTTTCAGTAGCAGGATGTTTAGTGGTGGTGACACCAGTAGTTTCCCACTATTAACCTGTAGATTTATATCTGTCAGCTTATTGGAGAAATTTGTGCTAAAACTTGTCAAAAATGAACCAAAATGTGCTCAGAATCTGTCAAAATGGGCCAAAATATGCCCCAAACTTGTCAAAAGTGTCCAAATATACCAAAATGAGCAAAAAAAGCCAAAATTTTCCCAAGTTGTATCAAAATGTGTTGAGACTCCACCCAGATAAACCTTAATTTGTTAACAGGAACAGCAAACTTCAACAATTTGGGTCGCGACTGTTATTAATAGAGACATAGTGGATCCTGAGGCTGGACCAGTTGAGAACCACTACATTAAGAGATGCTGCTTCACTGAACCTGTATGATGACAAACAGCATCAACCAATGAAGGATCTGGATTTTGATTCAAAAATCTGAAATATGTAGCTCATTAGCAGCTCATTAGCAGCTCAAACACACTCAGACACATCAACTCTGATCTGAAGCTCGTGTTCGGCTGCTCTCTGGTCCTCTGAAGACGCTTCCTTCAAGCCATCTGCGACGAGCCACTCTGATTTTATAGAAATAAATCCGAGGTGACAGCAGAGTCTCCTGCAGAGAGCGCAATCTAAGATGTGTTTGACAGGCTGCAAGAGGAATTAGACGTTTGGGGGTTTTGCGAACGGCTCGAGCTAAATCAGCTCCATGTGTGTTTGAAGGTACAGTAAATCCAGCAGCCTGCCCTCGGCTTCATTTCAGGGAGGGTCGGATGAATGCTGAGCTGACTGAAGGCAGAGTGCCGCCTCAGGGGGGACATCAAGAGGTAAAGGCAGCATACTTCATGTATGGAGTCAAAGTAATGCGACTCCCTTTCTTTCACTGCCTCCCGCTCGTTGTGCATATGTGCGAACATGAGTGGAACTGCCTGCCTTTTAAATCGGACTGCAGAGGCCTGACTGAGTGTTTATGTGCAGCAGGACTTTGCATTAAGCAGCTGCAGAGTTTCTGGGCTGAACACAGGCTGAATATAAACATGAGCAACATGACGGATCCCCTGAAGTGGAGATGAAATGTCTGGGAAATGGACGCCGCCGTCTCACGCTACCAGAGTGTGTTCAGCAGGGTGGAGGTGTGGCATCGAGTCTGGCCTTACCAAGCTAAGAGCGAGCAGCTAGCAGTTAGCTTTAGGACGCTTTACCCTGCAGAAACCATAGACATATATACGTAGACGCCGCATTGACTGTGGAGGGACGTGCCTAAAGCTCCGCCATCTTGGTACAGGGCTAGCAGAGGGGGGAGTGAATGTAAGTCTATGGAGGTAAGAGGTACTCCACAATCTTAAAGTAGAATTATTCACTGAATTTTCGACCGATTTCCAAACGGTTTGGTTTGTTAAAAACGTCACACATTTAGCTATGACACAGGATGCTTGGATGCTTTTGTTCTATTTATGTCTGCCTGTCTGTCCTCCATGTCTGACGTTTGTAACAAACAATATATGTTGACAACTGATCGGTTTATGACCACTTTTATAGTGCAGACATGTCATTCCTTTATAGACGTAATGCACTGTAGGGGCGAGTGGCACTGTACCAAGATGGCCGCCGCGTAGGCACGTTGGCTCCAATCGGCAGCAGCAGTCAACGCGGCGTCTACGTATATATGTCTATGGCAGAAACTATCGGTTTGAAGCTTTGTGCAAGTTCCAGTCACAAGAACCATCCCTGCAGAACCTCTTTAAGGAGATAGAAAAGCACCACCTCCAGAGACAGCTGTTCTGGACTGTCTCAACGTCAACAACGACAAATTCACCATACAGACTAACATAACATACGTCCATTGTTCTGTTTCCTACTAGCTCACAGAGCTGGAGTTGTGTCCAATAACCAGTGATGTCCCGATGAAGTTATTTTACTTTTCCCAAATTCGATCAGGGTCATTTAATATTTAATATCTGCTGATACCAAGCCCCGATCTGATACCATTTTCCTTGATAATACACACTTCAAGTATCGTAGATCCGCTGGCTGCTTTTACTGTCCGGTCCAGCAGCGCTGTGCATACGCTGCTGGACCTCAATTACCCCTGCTTGGCCCTGGCTGTCATCTGGGAACATGTCTGTATGGAAGGATGCTGTATGGTTTTTACAGTCATGGCTGCACCCGAAAACGGAGGAGAAGCTTCACACATGTGATGAAAGAGTCCTATTTTAACCCAAATCCAAACCCTAACCAAGTAATTTTGGTGCTTAAACTGAACCAAACTTCTTACATGTTAAAGTGTCAAACAAAGTGCCATATTTATTGTTGTTTTGGTGCCGAAGCCGAACTGGAAAGCCAATGAAAACGTAAGTAAACAAAACATAATTCTGACACTGATGGTCTCTCCTCCATCACAGGACACAAAGTCTGATCTTGTTTTGTTATGTTTATTTCAAAATATCAAATCCCATCAAAATATATTTGAGAGTACGAATTTTGTGAAGACTTTAAATTAATCTTAATCTTAAAATTAATCTTACATTAGCTGTAGTACCTGGTTGTTCCACCAGGTGGAGCCTCTTACTGTTTAATACTGTAGAGCAGTGGTTCCCAACTGGTGGGTCGGGACCCAAAAGTGGGTCGCGAAGCCATTTTTAGAGGGTCGCAGAAGCATGCCCCCCCGTAAAAAGTAGTGGTATAAAGTCTTTTATTTTCAAGGATGTGTTCCTTATGACACAGTTTACTTTCAATAGCAGGATATTTAGTGGTGGTGACACCAGTAGTTGCCCACTGTTAACCTCTAGATTTGGTTCTGCCAGCTTATTGGAGAAATTTATGCTAAAACGTGTAAAAAATACACGAAAATGTGCTCAGAATTTGTCAAAATGGGCCAAAGTATGCCCAAAACTTGGCAAAAGTGTCCAAATATACCAAAATGAGCAAAAAAATAAGCCAATATTTTCCTAAGTTGTATCAAACTGTTTTGAGACCACACCCAAATAAACCTTAATTTGTTAACAGGAACAGCAAACTTTAAAAATCTGGGTCGCGACTGTTATTAATAGAGACATAGTGGGTCCTGAGGCTGGACCAGTTGAGAACCACTGCTGTAAAGACCCGATGAGGCGTCACTCAGACTACAGGCAGTTTATGTTGGCACACAGAGAGGGTTGTGGGCATTTAGCTAGCAATGAGGCACCATGACAAAGACTTCTGTGATGCTTAGAGCTGAGAACACCCTTGCGACCCAGTTCATGTGTCTGTTGATTAAAATAGCTTTGACAGCACAGGATAAATGTCTGTTTGTGTTTAATCAATCAACCAATCATGGATTGACACTGCTACGGATTACAAAGAAAACTATTCCTCGTGTCTTATCGCAAATCGTGCACTCCCATTGCAACACCTGTGTGGAAACAGATATGAATACACACTTAAGATACATAATTATGCTTGACCACTGATTAGTTCTGCAGTGCATTAAGGAAAAAGCTGTTTTTCTTCATCCAGTCTGTTCCTTAGGTGTTCATGAACCTTGTGATAGAGCTCTGGTAGGACACTGTCTGATATGAAGTGTTAGAGGGTAAATGTAGTGTTAGAAGTTAGGATGCACTGTGGCTCCACCAGCTCCAAAAGATGGAGAAAACCTGTGTTCTCTACATGATGTCAAAAAATGTGTTGATTAGCTGTAGTACCTGGTTGTTCTAATAGGTGGAGCTTCTTACTGTTTAATACTGTAGAGACCAGAGGATGCATCACTCAGACTACAAGAGGGCAAGCAGAGAGCATTGTGGGTTTTTAGCTAGTAAAGGGGCACCATGACAAAGACTGCTGTGACATTTAATGACCTCCAGGCAGAAATCATGTTGTTAAGAAAAGACAGGATCAACTAGGACAGTGTTGCTATATCCAGTAGCTGTTTCTGTAGCATAGGTGGTCGTAAACCTTGTTGTAAAGCTGTGGTGGGGTCTGAAATGTAGTGTGGAGAGGCTAAAGTGTACAATGACTGCACAAGTGCCAAAAGAAAACCTGTATTTTCTACCTGCTTGTCAGAAAATGTATTGTAGATTAGCTGTAGTACCTGGTGGTTCCACCAGGTGGAGCTTCTCACTGTTTGATACTGTAGAGACCAGACGTTGCATCACTCAGACTACTAGCTGTTCAAGTTGGCAAGTAGTGAGTATTGTGGGTTTTTAGCTAGTAAAGGGGCACCATGACAAAGACTTATGTAATGCTTAATGACCTCCAAGAAGAAACCATTTTGTAGAGACGAGCCAGAATCGACTAAGACAGTGTTGCTATATCCCAGTGGCTCTTCCTTAATGTAGCACAGGTGGTTGTAAACCTTGTTGTAAAGCTGTAGTAGGGTCTGAAATGTAGTGTGGAGAGGCTAAAGTGTACCATGACTTCACAAGCTCCAAAATAAAACCTATATTCTCTACATGCATGTCAGAAAATGTATTGTAGATCAGCTGTAGTACCTGGTTGTTCCAGCAGGTGGAGATTCTCACTGTTTAATACTGTAGAGACCAGAGGAGGCGTCACTCAGATTATAGGCAGTTCATGTTGGCGAGCAGAGAGCATTATGGGGGATTAGTTAATAAAGCGGCACCATGACAAAGACTTCTGTGGCGGTTAATGACCTCCATCCACGGCTAATGTCAGTTAGTGTTATCAGTTAATTCATTATTGATTCACAAATTGTGGAGTTAAATTTATGATGGCAACATGAAAAATCTAATTGCTTATTTAGACAAACTTCCAAGGTGAAACATTATTTTGATGGGTTTGGTTGACATAATAATGTTGCATCAATTTAATGTGTGAAATTTAAACTCATATTTCTGATTTAATTGGTGTAAAACTAAATTCAAGTTGAGGTAACTTGACCAAATTGACTTAATCTAAATTTTCTTCACCCTGAGTTTAGGATTTACAGTCGTCTTCTCTACATTAACATGTCTGTACAATTTCAGGTGGGTTAGAGTGGTAATTAAAAACACCTTTGATTGTAAAGGAAAGGCTTAATTCCCTTAAGTCAGTGTCGTTTGTTGGTAGAATGCAGCTTATATTTTGGTAGGTTTACTGTAAATCCAACAATAAAAACATGCAAATTATGGTTTCTATTCTAGTTTCGAGCATATAATGTCGTTGGTGTTAGTGTCTTCTTTAATTTAAGCCATTAACTCTGGTTTTATAATGTTTATATGGGAGGTTATTGAGCACAAAGAGGTTAATCCTCTCCGCTTAACTGTCATTGAAACTGCTACTCACATAAAAACACATTAAACAAAAAATCTAAAAGCTTCTGTAAATCTGCATGTACTTATTTGAATTAAAGCTTCAGACCAACAGCGGCTGTTATATGGGGAGGATTAACCCGCACTCCACGTTCCCACAGCAAACTAGCCTCATCAAAGAGGCTGTTGAAGCCTGAACAAATATCAACCAGCGCCAGGAGAAAATCCAGCCGCTCAGCCAGGATGTGGCTGCAGACTTCAGTGACGTGTTTGAGACCTTTCCCCGTTTTTTTTCCCCTTAATGCTGCAAATTCCTCTCAACTGGGTCAAGCTGCCAGGGTGGCTCAGTGTGGGAGAAAAGGGTGATTTGATTTGATGTATTGATTGTTTTTTTTCTAACTATGATGCACGAATGCAGAGAGCTGAGGACATTTTGCAGCATTTAAGGCAACAAATCACTGAGCGGAAGTGTTTTTATGCTTTGGGAAGCTTTAACATAGTTGGCAACCTTAGCTCCTCTCTCAAACCATCTGTCTTTATTGTCCAGAATGTGAAAGAAGAGAAGACATACCCGATATCCACAACTTAACCATCTCTAAATAGAGGAGGGGCTCTATGACACCACTTATCAGGTACTTATAACACAGTACTCAGGTTCCTCTTCAGGTAGTTAACACATAAAGTCCTGTAAGTCTTGAAATGTCTCCATGAGGCAAAAAGAAAAGTCTAGCTTACTTCAAGAGCCAGCAAGATAAGACCAAGTCCAGTACTGCATTATAAGTACCTGATAAGTGGTGTCATAGACCTTCTCTTCTGCACTGATTGTTATCACTTACTATGATACACAGATGAAGAGAGCTAATGCCATTTTACAGCATTTTAGGAGACAGCCAATTTAACATAGATGGCTTCATTTACTCTTTGTTGAACCATCATCATTTCTTAGCCATCTTTAAACAGGGGACACGGTCTAAAATACCCCTTATCAGGTACTTACAGTGCAGTACTGAGATCCCTACCCAGATAGTTAACACCTTGAGTCATGTGAGTGTTAAAAATCAAGAACCTAAAAGTACCAGAAAGAGGAGTCCAGTTTAGTTCAAGAACCAAATAGACCAGTGCAAGTCCAGTACTGCACTACAAGTACCTGGTAAGGGGTGACCTAGACTCCTTTCCATGTATTTGTTATTGTTTGATTGTTATTTCTTGTGATACACAGAATCAGAGAGCTAATGCCATTAACACCTTGATTTGTGAGTCTTGGAAAGACTTTTAGAACCAGATACCGAAGTCCAAATCAAGGAGTAAATGTAGATGTTAAGGACAGACCCTTACTCATTTCTAAAATACCACTTATCAGGTACTTACAGTGCAGTACTGAGTTCCAACCCCAGATTGTTAACACCTTGAGTCATGTGAGTACTGAAAATCAAGAACCTAAAAGAGCAAGAAAGAGAAGTCCAGTTTACTTCAAGAACCAACAACACAAGTCCAAGTCCAGTACTGCATTATAAGTACCTGGTAAGGGGTGTCCTGAAATCCTTTCCAAGTATTTGTTATTGTTTGATTGTTATTTCTGTGATACACAGAACCAGAGAGCTAATGCCATTAAAACCTTGAGTTGTGAGTCTTGGAATGACTTTTAGAACCAGATAGAGTAGTCCGGACAAGTCCAAGTCCAGTACTGCATTATAAGTACCTGATAAGTGGTGTTGTAGACGCCCATCCATGTATTGATTGTTTTTTTTTATATGATTCACAGATCCAGTAAGGTAACGCCATTGTGCGACATGAAAGGCAATAGTCAGTTTAACATAGATGGCTTCCCTAAGTCCTCTCTCAAACCGTCTGTCTTCTTTGCCCAGAATGTGGACGACCCTTTGTCTATGACACAACTTATCAGGTACTGACAATGCAGTACTGTGATCCCTTTCCAGGTTCTTAACACCTCAAGTCATGTGAGTGTTGATATCAAGAACCTAAAAGAGCCAGAAAGAGGAGTCCAGTTTAGTTCAAGAACCAACGAGACAAGTCCAGTACTGCATTATAAGTACCCGGTAAGTGGTGTCGTAGATCTGTTCCCCTGTATTGATTGGTATTTCTTACTATAATATGCAGAAACAGAAAGTCAGTGCTTAGCATGTATGGTTTCTTTAACCCTTTAACTCCCCTCTCAAACAGAGGAGGGGTACTTATCAGGTACTTATAATGCAGTACTGAGGTTCCTGTTCAGACAGTTGACACCTTGAGTCACGCAAAAGAGAAATCTAGTTTCCTTCAACAACCAACCATAAGTGGGTCTACAACACCACTTGTCAGTTAATTATAATGCAATACTGAGAACTCTGCGTAGGAAGTTTTGCCACCGCGAACGCCTCGAGTCATGTGAGTCTTTGGTGGTTAATGAACCTTGCGCAATGTGATTTAGCGGCGAGAATAAATACCCGAAACTTCTCACAATTCAAGTTGTAAGAGCAGAAACCTCTTGGATGAAGGTGCAACGTATAAAAACAACAAACGAGAAGTCCAGTTGCCCTCTACTGAACCATTAATCATAGAAAAAACTGCTTGGTACACGTTAACTGATACAACCATGTTAGCAATTAATGATTATTTTCATTGTTATCATTGCTTGTCAGTGAAATATCAGGAAATAGTGACATCTAAGTCCAAAACTCAACAAATCCTCATGTTTGTATCATTTGTCGTTTCTGATGTGACTTAAATTATTAATTGGTAAACAGACTAAATGTTTTCAGTTCTAGAGCTGCAGTATTTAATGAGGAATTTAATGCCTGATAGGACACGAATAAAAAACGGACACTTACAGTAACAACACACAGGATCTATTCATAGCACAGCAGGCGTCTGTCTCATTCCTGGCAGTCTTCATCATAATATTTACTTCTAATAAGGCCGAGGATTAAAGGGTTACTGCGCTCAATTCCTCTATGTGCAGGAGAAACCCAATAGCTGGCTTATCTGGCGTACAGTAGCGTGTGTCCAGCACGAAAAATAGCTCAGATTTAGCTCTGCGTTGACGGGAAAATGTTGTTTTAGGAAATCTGGATCCAAATTAAGACCCTTCTAAAAAAAAGAAATAACCCTACACATCCATGAGATTCAATTCAGCACATGGGCTGAAAGCTATCCACAGACATTCATGGTGTATTTATAAATTTCTTCAACACCTTTTGCACTCATACAGCCCCATAGAGTGCACCTCCGTTCTTCACTGTCAGGACTATGCATTCACTGTGGTGGTCCTGACTAGGAGAGATATAAAATTACCACAATGAGACAAAATAACCAAGAAGAGACATAAAACAAACACAAAGACATACAAAACGCCTCCGTGCTTCACTGTCAGGACTATGCATTCACACCAAACATGCTGGACTCCATCATGGTCTCCAACATTCGTCAGGCTTCTTTTCATGTTCCTTAGCACACTTTCCTCTGGAAGATCTGTTCTGGAGACCAAGTTAGGGTGTTTTTATTGGGTGACAGCCTTACAGGTTGACGTTATGCAGCATCTGAGCTTCACAGAAACTCTGATTTCCATTGATAACTCCTGTGTCAAGGCTGAAGCAGCTGTTTTTAGCTAGATAGTGAAAGTAGTTCACCGTCTGTGGAGTCATTTTAGGACGATGACCACTGCAGCCATGATTAGTGGTACTATGGCTCCTTCTATACCTGCAACCATGATTAGTGTTAGTATGGCTCCTTCTATACCTGCAGCCATGATTAGTGGTGCTATGGCTCCTTCTATACCTGCAGTCATGATTAGTGCTACTATGGCTCCTTCTATACCTGCAGCCATTATTAGTGGTACTATGGCTCCTTCTATACCTGCAGCCATTATTAGTGGTACTATGGCTCCTTCTATACCTGCAACCATGATTAGTGGTGCTATGGCTCCTTCTATACCTGCAGTCAAGATTAGTGCTACTATGGCTTCTTCCATACCTGCAGCCATGATTAGTGGTACTATGGCTCCTTCTATACCTGCAGCCATTATTAGTGGTACTATGGCTCCTTCTGTACCTGCAGCCATGATTAGTGGTACTATGGCTCCTTCTATACCTGCAGCCATGATTAGTGGTACTATGGCTCCTTCTATACCTGCAGCCATGATTAGTGGTACTATGACTCCTTCTATACCTGCAACCATGATTAGTGGTACTATGGTTCCTTCTATACCTGCAGCCATTATTAGTGGTACTATGGCTCCTTCTATACCTGCAGTCATGATTAGTGGTACTGTGGCTCCTTCTATACCTCCTGATTACTGCTGACACTGGTTCACTGAGTTTTAGTTGATCTTCCTGGATCTGTTTCCATCTTTGTGAAGCCTCACAGTCAGATGTCTCAGTTCCTCTGTTAATTCTTTTCCATGTGGAGCCATGATGCAGACATAGACACAGTCCATCAGTCCAAAACTGAGAAAGTTCTGCTGTTCACGGCTCAATTTAGAACCACGTTCATGTAGTCAGCCTGATTGAAATCCCAGGTAGATTCACTTTTACTGCACTGAGTTTCTACTTTGGGACCTGAATTTTCAATATAGTCTATCAAAGGTTTTGTTTTTGACCGTTCATGAGAGGAAACATTCTACTTCTCAACATACTAATAATGAAATTATTGAGTGGTGATGCAGTTCCAAATTGTTGGACATTTAAGTGATATTGCACAGGGGTGTATTTATCTGTTTTATACTGTAATGAAGTCAAATTTATTTACAATTCACTGGTTAATTATCTGGTTTAATTTGGAAACTTTGCTTCTGCATCTTCAAACCTCAGAGGGAAACTGTAATAAATGTCTTTATTCATTGATCATTTTTTGCCCATTTTGCCTCCTTACAGATGTTTTCTTGAACTCTACAGCCTCAAATCACTTTAATTATGATGAATTCTCAACTCTACAAATGTCACTTTAAAAGAACAGACGTTAAGTGAGTTTAATAAACAAGCTGCAGTGGCTCCGTGGCATCCAGCTCTTCCAGGAGGATTCAGTTTGCTGGGGGGGAGTCGTTTCCCACAGATTTGGCTCTCACACATCCAGCCCTTCAGATAAACCAGCGGAAGCATGTGGAAGCATTTAGGGCTGGCAGCCCCAAATCACCGTGTCCTCCGTCACCCTGAACTCCACCCTCAGAGGGCTGTGAACCGGCAGGGAGGTCGGAGGTCGAGCACGAGGGGTGAACGCCAGGATGGAGTCCAGGCCTCCCAGAAACCAGCAGCAGCACAAGGATTGGACAAAACAGCCTCACTGGATTTCAACTTTATGAGTTGTGGAAGCAGAAAATCGAATGTAAAGTAACTACCAGATAAATGTAGCACATAAATACATGAAGTGAGGAGAGCTACTACTAAACATTTATACTTGAGTGAAGTGAAAATCCTCCTGCATGTGCAAAACAAACCTTTTTTAATGTCTTAATGTCAATAAGGAGCTTTTCCTGTTGATGGTGGAAGTTTTTTTCTCTCTCGGAAAGCGATGAGATTTAACCTGTGAGTGAGAAAACAGCGCCACCTGCTGCTGCTACTCAGCATGAAAGGATGAATTTGGGGGTCTGTCGTCTCCCAGTAAAACTCAGCCATGGATGGATTATAAGACTTTAACCTCAGAGTCAAAACTTCCTACAGAGAGAGCAGGAACCCGCAGCAACAGAAGGAGCGTCACAGATTCATTTTTGTTTTTCTTGTGGTTGTTTTCTGTTTGTTTCTGTGTCTCTGTGGTTATTTTGTGTGTCTTTGTGGTTGTTTTGCATCTTTGTTTTCTCATCTTTCTGATCGTTTTGTGTCTTTGTGGTCGTATTACGTCTGTTCTTGCATCTCTTTGTGTCCCTGGTGCATATTTGCTTTGGTATCTTTGTGTGGTTGCTTTGCAGGTTTGCATCTTTGTGGTCATTTTGCATCTTTGATTTTATGACTTTTGCGTGTTTGCACTGCAGTTGTTATTTTGTGTGTCTTTGTGGTTGTTTTGCATCTTTGTTTTCTCGTCTTACTGGTCGTTTTTGTGTCTTGCTGTGGTTGTCATGTCTTTGCATTTGTGTCTCTTTGTGTTCCTTTTGCAACTTTGCGTCTGATATTTGTTTGCGAGTCTTTGTAGTCGGTCTGAATCTTTGTTGCTGCATCTCTTTGCGTCTTTTTGGTTGTTTAAGCATTTTTGTTTTGTTCTGTATCAGTGACTGTTTTGCATCTTTGTGGTTGTTTTACACCTTTTTAGTATTTTTGCACTCCTTTGTAGTTGTATTGCGTCTGTTCTTGCATCTCTTTGTGTCCCTGGTGCATATTTGCTTTGGTATCTTTTTGTGGTTGCTCTGCAGGTTTGCATCTCTGTGGTGACTTTCAACGCCTTTGTGGTCATTTTGCATCTTTGATTTTATGACTTTTGCGCGTTTGCACTGCAGTTGTTGTTGTTTTGGAGGTCTTTGTGGTTGTTATGTGTCTTGCTGTGGTTGCTGTGTCTTTGTTTTTCTACCTCTTTGTGTTTCTTTTGCAACTTTGCATCTGTGATCTTGGTTTGCGAGTCTTTGTAGTTGGTTTGAATCTTTGTTGCTGCATTTCTTTGTATCTCTGTGTTTATATTGTGTGTTTTTGTGGTTGTTTTGCATCTTTGTTTTCTCATCTCACTGGTCGTTTTTGTGTCTCTCTGTGGTTGTTTTTGAATCTCTTTGTGTTCCTTTTGCAACTTTGCATCTCTGATATTTGTTTGCGAGTCTTTGTAGTCGGTCTGAATCTTTGTTGCTGCATCTCTTTGCGTCTCTGTTGTTATTTTGCGTATCTTTTTGGTTGTTTTGAATCTTTGTTTTAGCATATCTTTAAGGTTGTTCTGTATCAGTGACTGTTTTCTGTCTTGTTTTACACCTTTGTAGTTTTTGTGTCTCATATGTCTTCATTTTTGCATCTCTTTGTGTCCCTGGTGCATATTTGCTTTTGTATCTTTGTATGGTTGCTTTGCAGGTTTGCATCTCTGTGGTCGTTTTGCATCTTTGGTTTTACCACTTTTCTATGTTTGCACTCATTATTTTGTGGGTCTTTGCTGTTATTTTGCGTCTCTTTGTGTTCACGTTGCATCTTTGCATCTCTGTGGTTGTTTTGTGTTTTGTTGTGGTTGTTTCATGTCTTTGTTTCGTTATATTTTGTGTGTCTCTGTGGCTGATTTGAATCTTTGTTGCTGCATCTCTTTGTGTTACTTTTGCATGTCTGTGGCTGTTTTGTGTTTTGCGCCTTTGTTTTTGCCAGTTTTTGTTGTTATTTTATGTGTTTTTGTGGTTGTGTCGGGTCTGGATTCGCATCTCTTTGTGTTCCTTTTGCAGCTTTGTTTTCCTCTCTCTATGATCGTTTGTCGTATTTGCGTCTCTGTGTTAACTGCGTGAGTCTCTGCAGTTGTTTTTGCATCTTCGTGTTTGTTTTAGATATGTTTTGCATCTCTTTCTGGTTGTTTCGAGAATTTTAGTGGTTGTTCCGCATCTTTTTTTGCATGCTCCGTTGTTCTTTTACGCGTCTTTGACGTAGATTTGAATCTTTCGAGTCAGTTTGTGTTCATTTAATCAACTTTTTGGCACAGTCACTTAAAACAAAGTTCAGTAGCTCCCTGACCACATGAAGTCCTGGACCAGTGTCCTGTCAGATCATTCACTCGTCCATTCCGATGCCACAATAATTAGGTAATCTGTTAGCTGATTAACCAGTGATTAATTACCAGGTTTGTTAATTAGCTGTTATATATATATCAAACTTCAAATCTTTGGGTTTGACACTGATTTGCAACAAAACACTTAAAGACATCATCGGGGACTTCAGGGATCTTTAAAAATATGTTTAATTAAAATATAAAAATACGCATTTATGTGGAAATAATAGTTTAGAAATGGTTAAAATAATCCTTATTTGCAGCTGACATGTTAAGCTTTCCTTCAAGTTTCCAGTTTATGTAGATCTGCATGTATTTAAACTGGAATAAGATCATGCAGGGTCACTGTGGGTGATATTTGACCTCAGCGGTTCCAGTAAAACCAGCTGGAATGAAGTGAAAGTCTAAATATTGGTGTCAGACACAATAAGACATTTCTCTCTCCGTCAACCTTCTGGCTTCAGTCCTGCTTCAACACAAACCAACCGCACGTGAAAACAAAGTGCTAATTGTCAGGACAAAAGCCCGTCGCTCCCTCTGATGAGCAGCACAGACCTCACTGCGAGGTTCAGGAGTCAAACCTTCCGTCACGTTTTCTCTGCTGCACTTGTTTGTTTCCGACCCCGTAACGGAATCCGTCTCCGGCTTTTCATCTGTGACTTTATGGAAACCTGATCTGACGGCCTGCATTCCTGCAAACAAAACGAGAGGAGGAGCAGCGAGAGGGAGGACGGGGAAAAAAAAGAAAAACCAGGAGTCTGGAAATGTTTATGTGTTATGATCAGAATGAAGGGAATTCAGGGGGAACGCCTGGTTTTGTGTCACCGCTGGAGACAAATCGAGGACGTGTTGATGATTTTTTTCATTTCGGCTGCTGCACCTGTTGCTTTAAGATCTCGTGAAGGTGAAGGGACTAACTTTGATGAGCTGGGTCCAGTGTCTCCCGTCAGTAGGTGGATTTATCAGGCCGCAGGAGAACAGTCAGTCCTCTTAGATCATGAGGTCAGGACAGGTGGTTCAGTGTTGTGGCTGATTTGTAGTTCTAATTTGACATCATCATGACAGCAAGGACAGCACTTACAGTCTTTCAATAATCTCTAATAATCTTGTTTTCTGTGCTTTAACAACATTTTCTTTATAATAATATTGATTACTTCCATGTTGGGTCCCTGTGTGGCATCATTCGGGTGAAATCGGAGCAAAAGTGGACGTAGATGTTTGCCTAACAGACCTAAAACAGCCGCTTTGGTTTTATTTTTGTCTTGTTTGTCGAGTCCGTTTTGAACGCTGTGATTGTGAAATGTGTAACTCTGAACGTGTTTATTCACGAGAGCAGCAGGAACAGATTAAACAGCGACACTCCTCCCAGCTCAACTCTGACCTCAGTAAGTCACAATGTGGGACATAAGAAGCAGCTGAAAATAGCTGGAAGGAGGATTTAATTCTCTTTAGATGAACAAAGACTGAATGAACACACAGGTTTACCTTATAAAGTCCAGAACCTGTAGTATAAATCTCATTGATTTCACCATAGACAACGTTACACAACTCAATAATAATAATAATGATAATGCATTGGTTTTATATAGCGCTTTTCTAGACACTCAGAGACTCTTCACATTGCATTATTCATTCACTCCATACTCCATGGTGCTAAGCTACGTATGTAGCCACAGCTGTCCTGGGGTAGACTGACGGAGGCCAGGCTGCCAGTCTCCTCCATCAGCCCCTCCAACCACCACCAACCACTCACTCTCACACTGCATCCACCCTCAGAGCTGGAGGACTTCCATTGTTTAGATGTATGAAACTCTGGTTACTCTTTGTGTCTCTTTGTAGCTGTTTTATCTCGTTGTAGTCTCTTTGTATCTCTTTGAGGTCACTTAATGTTTCTTTGTGTTTTTTTTGTAGCTGTTTTATCTCGTTGTAGTCTCTTTCTGTCTATAGTCCCTTTGTGTTACTGTCTCTTTGTCATCACTTTGTGTCTCTTTGTGATTATTTTGTGTCTTTCTAGTCTCTCTTTGTAGGGACTATGTCTTGTTGTAGTCACTTTATGTCTCTTTGTGGTCATTTTGTATCTCTATGTAGTGACGTTATCTCATTGTTGTCACTTTGTGTCTGTTTCTAGTCCCTTTGTGTCACTTTGTTTTACTCTTTGTGGTCATTTTGTGTCCCTTTATAGTGACTTTAACTCATTGTAGTCCCTTTGTGTCACTTTGTTCTCTTTGTAGTCACTTTTTGTGTCTTAGTAGTCCATTTGTGTCTCTTTGTGGTCACTTTGTGTCTCTTTGTTTCATTTATTGTAGTCATTTTATCTCATTGTAGTCACTTTGTAGTCACTCTGTGTGTCTCTGTAGTAAATTTGTGTCACTTTGTTTTACTCTTTGTGGTCATTTTGTGACCCTTTGTAGTGACTTTATCTCATTGTAGTCCCTCTGTGTCTCTTTGTAGTTCCGTTGTGTCTCTTTGTTTCATTCATTGTGGTCATTTTGTGTCTCTTTGTAGTCACTTTAACTCTTTGGAGTCCCTTTGTGTCACTTTGTGTCTCATTGTAGTCCCTTTGTGTCTCTGTAGTCCCTTTGTGCGACTTTGTTTCACTCTTTGTTGTCATTTTGTGTCCCTTTGTAGTGACTTTATCTCATTGTAGTCACTTTGTGTGTCATTGTAGTCGGTGTGTGTCTCTTTGTAGTTCCTCTGTGTTACTTTTTTCACTCTTGATCTCTTTGGGGTTATTTTGTGTCTCTTTATGGTTACTCTGTCTCTCTTTGTAGTTCATTTGTGGTCACTTTGTGTCTGTAGTTACTTTATGTATCTTTGTTGTCACCTTTTGTCTCTTTTTGGTCACTTTGTTGTGTCTGTGGTTGTTTCGTCTGGAGTTATTTGCCACCTTTTTGTCTATTTAAAGTAGTTGTAATTTAGTATCTTTGTATTCACCTTTACTGTATTTGTAATTATCTTGTGTCTCTTTGTCGTCAGTTTGTGTGTCTTTGTAATTGTTTTTCGTATATTTTTGGGGTCATTTTTTCTTTCTAGTTGTTTTACGTTATTTAGGCAGTTGTATTTGTTTAGTCTGGAGTTATCTGCAACCAGATTTTTGTGTCTCCTTGTAGTGATTTTGTCTCTTTGTAGCCACCTTACGTCTCTTTCTGTAGTTGTTTTGTGTCTCCTCTTAATCTCTTTTGCATCTCTGTTTGTTTGGTGTCTGTTTGGAGGAAACTGAATTCTTTTTTGGTGGATCAGTTGTGTCATCATTTTGCATTTCTTAGAACAAACACTGACGGACTGCAAGTGACCTGCTGTAGTTGAAGGCTTAACAAAGCTACAGACACCTGTGGAAAGTACCAGCACCCAAACAAACTGGGAGTTTTACTTGTAATGAAGTACTTTTACTTCAGCTGAAGGTTCTGAGTACTTTCCCTGCTCTCTTTATGATAAATGAGTCCAAACAGCAGCTGCAGGATGTTTCCTCAGAGCTGCTGAAAGTGTGTCGCTTCTCTTCGGTGGTTTCATTTTGGTCTTCGTGCATCTTCTGAGGAAAATCCCACCAGCGTCAACTTTTCAGTGTTGCAGCGACATTAAAGCAACACGTCGGAGAACGTCCTGGTTTCTTCTCAGCAGCAGGTTTGAGCTGGAGGATGTTTGCAGTGAGAAGAGCTTCAGGCTGGATTTCCCCTCGGCTTCACGCTATGAACCAGAGCGTCGTATTTTACTGTCAGCACACGCAGGAAAACACCCGACTGTAAACGCCGCTGTGCAAATTTCATCTGAATTTCAACAGCAAAATTTGAGAAAATGATCTGACAAGTGGTGGATGAATTATTGTCAAAGGTTTCCTCGAAGATAAATTATTTTTTAAACAGAAATTAAAGGAACAGAGATAAAACCTTTCAGTGTAATTTAACTCATCAGATGCTCGTGATTAGCATGCTGGTGTTAGCATTTAGCGCAGAGCTGAGCTGTAAAATTCTACACTCTAAAAATCCAAAGTTTGGCTTCAACAACAAATAAACAAATTACACAACAGTTTGCAACTTATGACAACTTCTGCTGAAATTATGTTCAGCTTACAAACTGCACTGTTGCCCATGGCATTTTCCGATTTCTACGGCACAGATTAAACACTTGTCGATTGTCTCGTCTGGTAGTTGGTCGCGGTCGTCCTGGAGATTTCTGTGGCCTCTAATGACCCTCCTCTCGATGATGTTTGAGGATTTTACAGACCAAACTCTGCGATATTCCAAGGAAATCAGAAATGTTGGCTTGTTTGTGTCCATCTTGTCGGATGTCTTTGGTGTGTTGCTAGTTAGGTGAGACAGGGCTTATAGCTTCGGGAACTTCTGTGTCAAATTTGGTTGAAAATTATGCAGCTAATTCTGAAATCGTGGACTTACTGCTACAGACTTTAAGCAGGAAAAGGACAACACAGCCCTGGACTCAGTATTTAATCACTGAACCTGGTCAAAAGTGATTAACTGATGTGTGTAAACAGGAATAAAAAGAGGAATGTGTCTGAAAACTAGATTATTCTAGCTTTATGGGCAACAGAGTACATTCAGTTAGAGGAATTAGCTTTTCCTCTACAATCATATTTTTATAACACAATGATTGGTTTTAGCACAAGTTTGTAAGTCGATTATTTATTAAAATTCAGTTGTTCCAACTAGTGTTTCCACATTAAATAAAAGGATTTTTAAGTGTTTTATACCTAATTCCCTCATTATAACAACAGGTTTTTAAGTTGGCAAACATTTAAAAAATTAAGTTTCTCCCGTTAGATTTTCTTCAGTGCACTCTTCACAAAACTTCTAATGACGTTATGTTTAACCAACAAACTACATTTAGTTCCAGGAATTAGGTTTTGGCAGCACTGAGTTGATTTTTCTATTTGAACAACTTTTTATTCACGTGTGATTAGTGATAACAGTCTCATTTTGCAAACAGCTTTATTATGTACACCTTTTCCCCCCTTTTTATCTCACGAGTCCCCTTGTGATGAGCACATTGATACATAAACAAAATGAATATAATATACATAGAAATCAATCCTTTAAACAAAAACAAAACTCTCTCTCTATATATATATATATATATATATATATATATATATGTGTGTGTGTGTAAATATAAATGTATATATATGCACATAAGATATTTGATTATTTACAAAAAATTAAGTTGTTTCAACCAATTTTTCTACGTCATATAAAAGGATATTTTTTAACTTGTTATCTATTTAATTGCCGTAAACATGAATACAAGTTTCTACCTAACCCTTGACAAATTTAAAGAAGTGAAGTAGCTTCAATGTTAAGAAGGAGAGGTGATAACTCCTAACCCTGACCTCAAAGTAAAGAAAATTCTAGTCCCATCCATCCATCTTCTATACTCCGCTTAATCCTCTGCAGGGTCGCTGGAGTCTATCCCAGCCAACTCAGGCGAAGGCAGGAGACACCAGTCTATCGCAGGGCTACACACGGCTACAGACAATTTAGAATCATCAATTAACCTCAGCATGTTTTTGGACTGTGGGAGGAAGCTGGAGAAAACCAACGCTGCATAGGGAGAACATGCAAACTCCACACAAAAAGATCCCAGGCGTCCTAACCGGGATGCGAACCGGGGATCTTCTAGCTGTGAGGCGACGCTGCTGACCACCAGCCCAAAAATCTAGTCATCCAACCAATTTTTATTAAGTTGGTTTTAAATCAATTAATGCAGACATTAAGGTCTTAATTACACAAAGTTTCAAGTTGATGAAGTATTATTATGTCAACACAATAATCAGTAAATCAGATGTTTGTCTTCCTTTCAGCAATGCATTATTTTATTTTTAGGATCAGGTCCCTTTTACTCCTTTTTACAGTGTAGTGACGTCATGTTTGTGCAGCTTATATAACTGTTTCATGAACTCATACAGAAACCATTGTTTATATGGTGTCCTGATGTGAACCAACCGGTTTTACCAGAACATGTGGATTTATTTTTGGTGATGTCCCGAAAACATGCATGAAACCGCATCTCAGCGAGGTTTAATCTGTCATCAATGAGCGGATGATGAAAACGGCCTGCAGAGTAAACAGGAGTCAGGCCTTCTGTTTGGGAGCTGCTGTGGTTCGGCTTTCTGTGGTTGTTGTTTACGGACGGTGTTTTTCTGACGGACGTTTGTTTGTGGTCTTTGCTCAGACCGAGACCACAGCAGCTCTCTGTTCCCAAAACTCAGATTACCTTCATCTCCAGGCCGGTTTGACTTTTAGGAACGTCTCAGTTCCTTCTCTGGGACTTCTGCATTCAAAGATCAAACTTTATGGACCTTCAGGGGAAGTTTGTTGTTTTAGCAACACAAGAAGGAACAAAAATAAATATAATAAGGGGGAAAACCTTTTATTTATTTTTTAAGTTTTATTTATATAGCGCATATTTACAACACAAGTCGTCACAAAGCGCTAAACATTGTAAGAAAGAACAGGAAACAGAAAAACAGGAAACAGAAAACCCAACAATCCAAGGTTTCTTTTGGATTCCCTCTGAGCAGCAGTCAGCGACGGTGGGAAGGAACCAAAAACCCCCCATGATAGGGAAGGGGGGAAAAAAACCTCCGACAGAACCAGGCTCAGGGAGGGCGGACATCTGCCTCGACCGGTTGGGTTGGGAGTGAGGAAGAGGAGGGAGGGAGGGATAGCAGGAGAGGTTGGGGTGGGGATTGGAGGTGGTGAGGCCAGCGGCTGCAGATCAGGGACGTTGAGCTCAGACCAGGGACGTTGAGCTCCAGATCAGGGACGTTGAGCTCCAGACCAGGGACGTTGAGCTCCAGACCAGGGAGGTTGAGCTCCAGACCAGGGACGTTGAGCTCCAGACCAGGGACGTTGAGCTCCAGATCAGGGACGTTGAGCTCCAGATCAGGGTCGTTGAGCTCCAGACCAGGGACGTTGAGCTCCAGACCAGGGACGTTGAGCTCCAGATCAGGGACGTTGAGCTCCAGACCAGGGATGCTGAGCTCCAGACCAGGGACGTTGAGCTCCAGACCAGGGACGTTGAGCTCCAGATCAGGGACGTTGAGCTCCAGACCAGGGACGTTGAGCTCCAGACCAGGGACGTTGAGCTCCAGACCAGGGACGTTGAGCTCCAGATCAGGGACGTTGAGCTCCAGACCAGGGACGCTGAGCTCCAGATCAGGGACGCTGAGCTCCAGATCAGGGACGCTGAGCTCCAGATCAGGGACGTTGAGCTCCAGACCAGGGTCGTTGAGCTCCAGATCAAGGACGTTGAGCTCCAGATCAGGGACGTTGAGCTCCAGACCAGGGACGCTGAGCTCCAGATCAGGGACGTTGAGCTCCAGACCAGGGACGTTGAGCTCCAGACCAGGGACGTTGAGCTCCAGACCAGGGACGTTGAGCTCCAGACCAGGGACGTTGAGCTCCAGATCAGGAACGTTGAGCTCCAGACCAGGGACGTTGAGCTCCAGACCAGGGACGTTGAGCTCCAGATCAGGGACGTTCAGCTCCAGACCAGGGACGTTGAGCTCCAGACCAGGGACGTTGAGCTCCAGATCAGGGACGTTGAGCTCCAGACCAGGGACGTTGAGCTCCAGACCAGGGACGTTGAGCTCCAGATCAGGGACGTTGAGCTCCAGACCAGGGACGTTGAGCTCCAGATCAGGGACGTTGAGCTCCAGATCAGGGACGTTGAGCTCCAGACCAGGGACGTTGAGCTCCAGATCAGGGATGTTGAGCTCCAGATCAGGGACGTTGAGCTCCAGATCAGGGACGTTGAGCTCCAGATCAGGGATGTTGAGCTCCAGACCAGGGACGTTGAGCTCCAGATCAGGGATGTTGAGCTCCAGATCAGGGACGTTGAGCTCCAGATCAGGGACGTTGAGCTCCAGATCAGGGACGTTGAGCTCCAGACCAGGGACGTTGAGCTCCAGATCAGGGACGTTGAGCTCTAGATTAGGGACGCTGAGATCCAGATCAGGGACGTTGAGCTCCAGACCAGGGACGTTGAGCTCCAGATCAGGGACGTTGAGCTCCAGACCAGGGACGTTGAGCTCCAGACCAGGGACGTTGAGATCCAGATCCAGAGACATCCACGGAGAGAACAAGCAGGACACAGAACCTCGGGGGGGAAACAGGTTAGTCATATGTAATGGTGATATATGACAGTACAAAGAGGAGCGGAGAGGAGCCCAGTGCATCATGGGAGTCCCTCAGCAGTCTAAACCTATGGCAGCTTAACTAAGGGACAGATCAGGTGGTCCTGAGCGGCCCTAACTATAAGATTTGTCAAATAGGAAAGTTTTAAGCTTAATCTTAAAAGAAGAGAGGGTGTCTGCCCCCCGAACCCAAACTGGGAGCTGATTCCACAAGAGAGGAGCTGATAACTGAAGGCTCTGCCTCCCATTCTACTTCTGGAAACTCTGGGAACCACAAGTAAACCTGCAGTCTGAGAGCGAAGGGCTCTGTTAGGATGATAAGGTACAATAAGGTCTTTAAGATAAGATGGAGCTTGTTCGTTAACAGTTTTGTATGTTAGAAGCAGGATTTTAAATTCTATCCTGGATTTTACAGGGAGCCAATGAAGAGAAGCCAATACAGGAGAAATATGATCTCTTTTACTGGTTCCTGTCAGAACTCTGGCTGCAGCATTTTGGATCAGCTGGAGGTTTCTAAGAGAGTTACTGGGACATCCTGACAATAAGGAATTACAATAGTCCAGCCTGGAAGTTACAAATGCATGGACTAGTTTCTCAGCATCACTCTGAGACAAGATGTTTCTGATTTTGACAATATTACGTAGATGAAAGATTGCCGTCCTGCAGACTTGTTTTATATGTAAGTTGAATGACATATCCTGATCAAAAATAACTCCAAGGTTTTTTACGGTAGAACTGGAGGCTAAGGCAAAACCATCTAGGGCAGGGGTCTCAAACTCCGGTCTCTCGAGGGCCTCTATCCTGCATGTTTTAGATGTTTCCCTCTTCCAACACACCTGATTCAAATGATCAGGATCGTTATCTGGCTTCTGCAGAACTTCATGATGAGCTGATCATTTGAATCAGGTGTTTCAGAAGAGGGAAACATCTAAAACATGCAGGATAGTGGCCCTCGAGGACCGCAGTTTGACACCCCTGATCTAGAGTAACTATCTGGTTAGACGGTGTGTTTCTGAGGTGTTTAGGGCCAAATACAATAACCTCAGTTTTATTCGAATTTAAATGAAGAAAGTTACATGTCATCCAGTCCTTTATGTCCTTCAGACATGCTTGGAGTTTGACCAACTGATTGGTTTCATTGGGTTTCATAGATAAATATAACTGGGTATCATCTGCATAACAATGGAGATTTATGCAGTGCTTCCTAATAATGTTTCCTAGAGGAAGCATGTACATGTACGAAGTGAACTTGAATAGTTTATTTGCATCTCCTTTTGACTGTTTAGTGTCTGTTTGTCATCACTTTGTATTTCTTTTGGTCATTTTTGCGTCTGATGTCATCTTTGTTACCGAAACTCAGCATCGTGCTTCATCTCCGTGCAGGTTTGACTTTCGGGAAAGTCTCAGTTCCTTTTTTTTTTTGGTAACTTCTTCTTTAAAAAGATAAAACTTTTTTGATCTTGAGCGGGAAGTTTGGTGTTTTAGCAACACAAGAAGAAACGAAAATATGTGAAAATGGGGAAAACCGAAAAGTAAATGTGTATATAAAACTGCTTTGTACATAAATCTGTAGAAACTTTCTCCTGCCTCTGTTGGTTCAGTTAAATCCACAGATTGAGAAATCTCAGTAAACAAACATGTTGTCCGACGGCAGCTGTGTTTTCTCGTGTTTGTCGTCCAGAACAGGTTTGATTACTTTGGTTCCGTCGCCGTTTGTTGTTTGGATCTTTTTCATCCCTGCAGAAACTCAGACACACCCAGTTCAGTAACGGCTCGGTGGCTCAGCTCAGCTCAGGTCAGGCAGTAAAATCAGCCCTGCAGAGAGAAACGCTGCTGAAACCAGAGGGTAATGCTGCCCCCTGGTGGTCGTCTGTCACTGTTGCACTGCAGACCAACGCCTGTTCTTTAATCAAACTTTGGACATTAAAAACTATTTAGTAAATTTCAAGACTTATCCACCAAATGAATGAATTTGTTGACTCTTTATAACAATTATTACTAATAACATTAATAAATCAGCTATGGACAGATAAATGATTGATGAAGGAACTGTTTTATCGAAGGGTTTTTAAATGCTGTCATCAATCTGGAGCAAGAGATGTATAGGTTTCCCTCTTTTTTTTGGAGAAAGCATCACATTTTTGAAGTTTGTGAGTAAAATTTAAGATTTTTTAACCCTTTAAAACATTTTTTTTAAAGAAGCTGAAATCTGTGCTGACCTAAAAATCAATAGTTTACATTTATCTGGTGCATTTTTCTCATGTAACGTCTAAATTATTAAAGTATTGTAACATCAAAATGATTTTTTAAATACAATAAGCCATAAAAAGTGAGTAATTTAGGCATAGTTAACATAAATTAGCAGCAAACTCTGACTTTCTTCCCCTGTTCACACTGATTATTTGAAATATTTACACCTTAACTGTGTGTAACGACTTTAAATAGTCGTGCTGTTGCTGTGTTTATCATGCTGAGTGCTTTGAAAGGCTTTTTAAAGAACAGGTACGTGTCTGTGAACGTCCACGGCTGCCTTTAGTTTGAGGAAGTCACCTCTTTAAGTGTATTTTTATTGACGGGAGGCGACACATGGGCTAAATGATGAAGGAGACGTATCCTATCTCCACCTGGGGTTGCAGGTTTAATAAATATGATGTTAGTAATTCCATATAATATATAAACTTGCAGCACGAGGGAGAGACTGATGCTTATTAGTCGTTTTTTATGAAATATTTACAATGAGTAATACTGCGATATAAAAATGGACTACAACAAACACATCAAGTGTCTGCAACACAGTGGGCTCTTTTGAGTCTTTTGTTTGTTTATTTAAACTCTTTAAATGTGTTTTTATTGGACTGGGTAACATATTCTAAATATTAAGTGGATGTTTCCCTGAATTCTATGCCCATCATTGCAGTATGCAGACTTTATACAGACTAGGCCCCCTAGTGGTCAATGCTAGGAAATGCATTCTTTTATTGGACTGATTCCTTATTTTTATCAGTGTTTATAATCCAGTTTTATAAAGCGTGTTCACGCGGAGCATTTCTGCAACAAAAATCTACATCTGTCATTGCAGGTTCCTTGTAAAGTCGGAATACCCCCCCTGGTGTTCAATGCAGGTAAATGCATGCAAACTTTACTGCAGGGAATGAGGGGGAGATGCTGGTTTTATCAGTGTTTATTGTCGAGTTCTATGTAATATGAACAAGGAGCATTACTGCAACAAAACAGAATAGAATTCCTTCTATTATATTATGCAAAACACAACAAAAATCAAAACAAACAATAAAACAACAACAACAAAAAAAACCCCCAAAAACAGTCAGTTTCTGCACTAGAGTGACCTCTTTTGTGTTGTTTCTTAGTGAAGTTAAGGGAAATGAATGATGCACATGTTACAAACACTGAGGTGGATCTGTTCCCTGGATCCCTACAGAAATCTACTGTCTAATGTTCGGAACACCCCCCCTGGTGTTCAGTGTAAGTAAATGCATGCAAACTTCACTGCAGGAATAAAGGGGAGATATTGGTTTTATTAGTGTTTATCGTTAAGTTTTATGTAATATGAACAAGGAGCATTACTGCGATAAAAAAACTAATGGAAGAATAGAGTAGAATTCCTTCTATTATTCTATTATTGTATCTTATTGTATATTTAAAATGTTTCTTTATAGGAGATTGTTTATTTTCTTTTTTATGTATAGAGCATGTTGTGTGTTTTTCTGCTTTTTCTCTGCTGCTGTAACGAAGAAATTTCCTCGTTGTGGGATTAATAAAGTATAATCTAATCTAATCTAATCTAATCTAAATTATGCAATAAACAACAACAATCAAAACAAACGCTAAAACATCTTTTGTGTCCTTTGTACAGTGAAGTCTCCTCTTCATGTGTTTTTTTGTGATTGATGGGAGGTAAAAGATGCACACGTTACAAATCCTGAGGCGGTCATTTTCCCTGTTTCACCTGAAATCTTCACCTGTGATTGCAGGTGTACAAACTACGCCCCCTGCTGTTTAATGCAAGTAAATGCACGGAAAATTCACTGCAAAATCAGGGAGACTGGCTTTATTCGTGTTTATTGTCGCTTGTATCAAATATATACATGGAGCATTACTGCAGCAAAAAACAAATAGAAGAATAGAGTACAACAGAATGTATTTATTGTCGTTACACTGAGTACAATGGAATTAAACACATATATCTACTGCTTCCACCCTGAAATCTTCGCATGTGATTGCGGGTTCCTCTGACTGACAGTGGTTTACAGTAGATGATGTGTTATTTACTGTCTCTGTGTGTTTCTGTGGCTACAGCCTCTCATCTGTTTGTGATTTTCTGTGCTCAGCTTTGTTCCTCTGTGGCTGGATGCTGTTATGTAACACTGATGTCATGCGTTCTGCTCGGCTCCGCTCAGGGCCGCAGACCGTCGGTCAGAACCGGAACCAGGAGCCCGTGTTTTGCTGCTACCACACGCCCTGTCCGCTGCGTGGGTTCAGTTGATTTTTATTTGTGATCACCAGGAATAAAAAACGCTGCTCGGTGACGTGTGCGTGGCTGTTTTTGGCTGCTGACGTCAGCGGGCTGCGTTGTTGCAGAGTCACTGCGACGGTTAGACTGTAAACAAGCGGCAGCAGAAGAGTCCAGAACCGGGTCTGTACCGCGACCACGGCTGCTTTCTGACGGTGTTCACGGTTGGTGCTGATTCGTGAAAGTTTTCGTTGATCCCGGTGTCCATGAGCGGTCCCGTTACCGGAGGCTCGGCTCGTGTTTTCGCGGAGACGGTCGCTCGGAGCTAGCCTCTGGAGCTAGCCTGCTAGCCTCGCTGGCTAGTCAACGTCCGAGGGCCTGCAGCGGGGAGCCACCCTGTATGCCCCGGGTATCTCCCTCTCTCCACTGCGGCCAGGTTATCCTGAACCGTGAGTACCACTTTCTTTATTTCCTTTAAATTTAAACCCTTTCGAAACAGTTTAAACTAACCCAGTTAGCCACTTAGCATAGCAGCTAACGTAGCCCGCTAGCTGCAGCTAACAGGGTGTGAGTGGTTACGAAATGCACTGTTTACAAGCTGAGCTGCCCTGTTGTGTCGGAGGATTAATCTGAATAAACATCCCAGTAATACACACTTGAATAGCAGACTGTCCTAACGTTAATATCTACACTGAACATGTGTTTAAGATAAAAATCAGATCAAAAACAACATTCCAGATCCACGTCTCCATTCTGCCATCATCATTTTTACCTTTTCACGTGTTTCTCTTTATAAATATCCACAATCCTGCTGCTGTGAGCATCTGCAGCTAAATCCTAGAGGTGTATAAATCACGATTTTGAATTAACAATAAATACAAAACATCAACCTGTTTCTTTTTTCTTTATTTTTTTTATGAAACACTGGTTTACTGGCTGCCTACCATAAAACACGTGTTAATATTGGTGCAACCTACCAATAAACAAGCAAAATTTACAAAATAAATGGATTAAAATGAACATTCTCTCAAATGCATACACAATATTAAAATAAATCTCCACTGTGGGGCAGCATTTAGATCATTACCTGTGATTAAACTGTATCGTGTATTCTGCTGCTATTGAAATACCTTCGGTGGTGTTATGGCTTTACAGTCCTTGTCTTGTTTACGCATGGAGCCTGGTTTACTTTCACTTTTTCTTTCCATGCTACTGCTGTTCACATTCAGATGATGTCTTCTCACACGATATAGCAAATTTAAACGAGATACATACCTGATAGCAGTTAAAAAACGCGGACAAATAGGCTTCATCTGATCCTCCTGTCTTTGTAGTTACCAGGGTCAGTTTGTGTCGTTAGCTGAAATCCCAACATCTTCATGATTTTCCACCGAATGAAAATTGATCGAGATGCCACTTTCAGACATCCATATCTCTTCACATGCATGTCCCGGAGTCTTCAAATGTTTGGGAGACGTTCACACGTTTCTGGAGAATGGAGAGGATTCATCTCGAGTCATTGGACGTACCTCTAGGGTCAGGAGCAGAATGATTTTAGCATGACGACAACATGGAAGGATATTGAAACTTGGCACATGAGTAGACGATGCTTCCATCTCTTACCATCCTAAATTTCACCAGCCCACCCACGATTCAAGACGTCCATCTGGCCTTTTTAAAATCTGCTTTATTGGCGATTTTTGAACAAATCCTGAATCTGAGAGGTCTCAAGCAAAAACACCGAGTCTTGATTTCCAGAGTTTGCTGCATCGTCTCCGTTCACCAGAGTAGAGTAGACATCTCAAACTGAAATCTTGGCTTCACGTTTTCAGTTGATTAAATAACATTTGCAGCAGATAATCTTTAAGACTTGATTTTCGGCTGCAGATCGTGTTTTCAAATGTCTCATCATGTCCAACAAACGCTTCTAATAAATCCAAAGTCGTTTAGTTTACTGCTTCAAACCCTCATATTTGGGAAACTATAACCTGCTGATGGTCGACACGTTCGCTTTAATACTTGAATACGACGATGAATAAACATGATCCTCTGTTGTCTGACTGATGAAGGGGTGGTAAATATGAATAACACCATCTCAGACTGAGCTGCAGTGATCATGTGGCAGCTGTTTAACACACCATCATTTAATTCAGAACTAATTCCAGCCTCTCAGATGTGAATATTGGCTGTTTTCTTTGGTCTCATGTGACTTCAAAGTGAGCAGAGATGCAGCTATTAGTTATTCTTTGATGTTATAAGTTAATCTAACGGGTATTTTCTGGATTCTTGGTTTTGAACAGAAGATAAAAGCGATGTCCTCGGATGTTTTGTTGGATCTGTGGCGGCGACTGTCAGTTGTTTTCATAGTCTGTTAGTGAGTTGGTCGTTTTCTGGATTCATCAATTAGTTGTTTGATCTGCAAAAGTCAGAAAATGGTGAAAAATGTCTTGTTTTGTCCGAAGATACTCAGTTTACTGTCAAAGCAGAGGAGAGAAACCAGAAAATAGTCACATTTAGGAAGCCGCCATTTAAAAATGTGCACTTATTTCAATTTTAAATCAAAATAGCTTACTAACTGTTTGATTAGTCATTGCATCCGCTGTCTGACTCTCAGTCTAAAAACCCAAATAAATACAATTTATTGTTATATAAGCCAAAAAGAGCATTAAATCTTTACTTTTTATAAGGAGGAATATCAGGTACTGTTGAACGTTTTTACTTAAACATGTCTAAATAACTTATTCGATGAATAAAATAGTTGTGGATTAATTTTTCTGATGCAGTATCTTTGTTTTTTGGACTGCTAGTTGGACAGCATCCACTCCCGATCAAATATACATATAAAATCTGAGCTCGTACATATTTTCAGTGGCTTCTGTTTGCCCTCAGTGGCCTTAATTCTCAGTGTTTTATTTCTACGAACTAATCTTACAAGTGGCTGCTCCATCTTTGTGTTTTAATATTTTAAATTTGCAAGTTTTTATCCTGCACTTGTTTTTGCCGTCGCCTGTTTTGTCTCTTGTGTCTCTAAACTTCAGTTGATTTATTTGCTCTTCAGTGAAAGTTACAGCCCTGATCTCTATTTCGATGTTCTCGTCTTCCTCCTGGTTTTTCTCTCGGTGTGGAAATCATGTGAGAATCTGCGTTATTTAAGCGCGACTGACTGTTTTCATGCGTTCGTTGTGCAGCTGGGTGGCTGGTCAGAGCATCCTCCTCCCACCATGGAGGCAGGAGGGAAGGACTGCGAGGAGGAGACGCTGCAGACGGCGTTCAAGAAGCTGAGGGTCGACGCTGAGAGGTAAACACACTGGAGAAAATGCCCCTCGCAAAACAAGGAAAAAACTTATTTCAAGGCACTTTTACTTTGAAATAAGTGAAAAAATCTGCCAATAGAACAAGTGAAAATGTGCTTGGTCAGATTTCTTGAAATAAGACATGATATTTAGAATATTGAGGTCTTAAAATTAGCAGGGAAACTTATTTTAAGCTATATTTTAGCAGCATTGTCAAGCTGAGGTGTCTTAGAATAAACCAGACGTGATAAAGAATTAAATAAATGTTTGCTTTAATAAATTTAATGTCAGCTTCTTAATTTGAGATGTATTCAACTTATTTTAGTTGTATTATCGTGGCTCTTCTCTAGATTTAAGACCATCTTGTACTTGAAATCAGATCACACAGATTAATTGAAGCATTCTGAGATATAATGTCTTCTCACAGTTGGCTAGAAATCCTAATATTTAGTCGTGTTTGACAGCATTTGAAGGTGTTGTGTTTTAGGTGAAGCCAGCTACGCCCAGAAGGAGGTGTTTGAACTCAAAAGCAGACATTTGCTTTGTTTTTTTAACACATTTTACACATGCAGCTGTTTTCTGATATGAATTGGTGATTTTCCAATAAAATGCATTTACTTTATTTCTTAAATCCAGATTATTTATCTGATACAAACAACAGCTCAGCTTGAAACATGTATGAAATGAAATGAACCTTGTTTCTGGTAAAATACAACTAAAACAAGATCATTTCAAGATTGTTTGACTTAACAAGACATTTAAGATGCGTTGTCTTAAAACACGTCCCTCCATGTTGCTGAAATGTTACCTGTAAAGTGAATTTATCTTAAATCAAGTGGGTTGAGACAATTTGACTAAAAATAAGACGAATAAACTTGGTGAGATGTTGAGTTTTTGCAGTGCAAAGCCTTGTTTTTCTGTTTATGTCGAGATGCTGCTGAAAAATGCTGCTTTTGTAGAGGCGACAAGAACGACGTAAACAAAAAAATCCAACCTCAAACCAGCTTATTTATTAAAACACACACTAAAAGATCTCGGTTTAGATCATTTTAAAGTGAAACAGTTAAAGAAAGACCAGTTGTGTTGTCACTGATTATCAATTTAGCGTTATTTGTGTGCATGGTTGGTATTTTGTTTTGCATTTTAAACCAGCTTGGCCTGTAAATGTTGATGTAGTGTGTGGCAGCAGGTTTATGCTACGGACTCTTTGCTATACAAATACACACTGAATAAATGATACAACTTGTATGTGCACATAATATAAATTAAAAACACATGCAGATGAAGGGGTAGGGATCAGCAAACAAATGAAAAGCTCAGCGGAAAAGACAGAAAAGGTTTCCAAAGGGCAGGAAACCTTTTCTGTCTTTTCCGGATTTATGGTTTAGATCTTGGCTCAGTTTGTCCTGTAGGAAAAAGAGACGACGTCTGAAGTTTCCGCGCTGAATTTTATCCACAAGTAAAAGACTTATTACCAGAGGCTTGGTATCTTTTATCAAAAAAATCTTCTGAAATGTGATAAACTTCCCTTTATGTGCTTTAAATTTACAGCTGAAGTGTTAAATAAATCTCATTCTGCTGAGGAGTGGAAATAAAACACATCCCACGTCTTCAGGATTAAATGTTCCCACGTCGGCTTCAGACGACCGCGAGCTGAAGAGTTTGTCCGTTAGAGATTTGGAAGGAACATTTTCCAGTTCTGAAAACGTTAAATGGATCTCCGTCTATTTAATTCTGACTTTGGAGACAGTAAAAAAGCCTTCATGAGGGATGTTGGGACTGATCAGCAGAGTGAGTGCTGGTTTTAAACACTGCTGTAGTTTTTTTAAGTCTCGCTGTCTTCCAGCAGACGTGTGGTGGCTGAGTTGTAGCAGATTAAAATCTAATTAGGTCCATTTTGTTTATGCAGCACCTTTAAAAACAACCAAAATTCTGCCAGTAAGCAACAAAACAAGTACATAAAGCAATTAATTTGTAAAAGAGAGTTATACAAAATAGTAAAATAAGGCAAAATTAGAATCAAAACAAGCTGAAAGATCAAATTTAAGATAGAAATAAGTGTAAAATAATAAACTAAGGACCAGTAAGAGCGACCAAAAGCCACAGAAAACATACATGACTTGAGATTTTTCTCAAAAATGTCAGTGGAGGAGAAACTTTTTAAAGCTTTAGAGCAGCTACTGCAGCTAAATTTCGATTTAATTACATTTTTTAAGGACATTTTTTTTCTTGTGGTGGTAAAAAACCATTGATTCATATATGAGTCACTGTTCTTCTGTGAGTCACAAATGCAAAAAAGTCCATTTTCTAATAATGTTGTCGTTGAAAAGGACAGAGCTCAAGAATATCGCTGTGGTTCGTCTTCAAAGTGGCAGCGTTTGGGTTCATTTTGGATTCAGTGACGTCATAATTAGCGTGAGATTTTCCCTCACTCCGGCACAACTTCAGTTTTTACCAACATTAACATTTATCAGTCATGTTGGTCACTTTAATTAAATTATTCTCACACTGAAAGGAAGCGTGAGCTCGTGAAGTCGTTTCAACAAGCTGCAGACTGAGATATTGTGACTCACGGAATGACTTCTGAATGAAAATGAGTTTGCTTGGCTGTCAGTCATGTTGGATTTGGGTGAAGGACAAAAGGTTTGGCGCAGCGTTAACTGGAATAAGAACCAGAACAAAGAGCTCTTTTTACTGAATCAAGAAAACCTGATAAAACACCAAGAGTCAAATTCAGAATCATGGCATTGTCAAAGTCTAATCTCCAGTTTAACTGTAAACAAATGCATTTTGACTTTACTCTGGCTACTTTTAACACTGTATACGGCAAATACTGTCCATATATACTCAGGATTTACCTTCTAAATGTGTGTGAACCCTGCGTTAATATGCAGCTGGGCCTCCTCTCTTTATTTATGCACCAGTATTGGGAAGATGCTCTTGGATGTTCTGAGCTTTGGACACAGAAATGAAGGCGATCGAACCTTTGAGGTCGCTGTTTAATTGCAAAATCAAAACATTTAGGTAAAGCTAAAATTAAAAAGAGAGAACGGACACTACAGCTCTGCAGTATGCATCGCTACATCATTCCAGCTCTCTGCTAGTCCTTCTGTCCTTGGCTCTTTTTATTTGGTAAACAATCATGTAACACAGGGCGTCCCCACACGTCAGCATAAGATAAGTGTCACTTACACAATCTTAACGGGTCAGTTCTCTGTGTTCTTTACTGTGAGTACATACAGCTTGGAACGTGAAGTGGAGTTTGTTTTCAGACTTCAGCGAGCATTGATGCCGATCGGTAAAGTTCCTTAAAGTTTACATGTTGTTTTTCCTCCGTCTCCAGTTTACCAGGAGCTGTGAGCGTTTCGGAGGCGCTGGCTCCCAGAGCAGCGTCGCGAGTTGGACTGGAAACCAGCGGAGCGAAGCCCAAGCTGGGCTGCCCGAAGGACAACTGGCACGGGTAGGTTGGAGGGTCGGAGCTCGGCTGGTCTGGCTTTCTGGCCGTAAAGCAGACGGCAGATAAAAGCCGTGACACCAGTCAGCTGTTGACAATAAACTGGACTATTTCAGTGTTTTTCCAGATTTATTCCAGTTAATATCCTTTGTGTGTAAAACATGTCAAGGCTGCCAACAAGTTTTGAAGGCTGAAATATTAAATGTCCTTTTATGTTCAAGTAAAAACATCGACAAAGAGCTCGACTGAACCGATGTTGTTTATTGTGAAAGAAATCCCCTGAACTTCCTGTCAGATAATACCTCATTCTTTTCAGAAAACACGTGACCTCTTCAAACCGAGTGGATGAAGCTCGACTAGATTTCCACTTAGTAAATTTGGAGACGGCGTCATGTCAATAAAGCTGAGGTTTCTGTTTCGATGTGACAACATTAAAAGGCAGCTTTTTATTTTAGTTCCATATATTTTGGGCAAAATCTCACGCTAGCTCTTCCAGAAACGGTCCAACACTGAACGTAGCGGGACGTCTGTCGTGTGTTTCCTGCTCTTGGATTTAAAGACCTTTGAACGGCAGCCACACCCGGTTCACCTCTCACAGCTGTGGTTTGGTCTTTGAACGTTCACAAAGCGACAGGCGCTCGCTGTAGATCATCATGCTGTTGGATTATTCTACAGTCGTGGTGATAAACAGTTGGGAAGTCCCGATGAGCAACAACTCCTCCGGGTTTTGAGTCATTCTCTGACCTTTATGAGCATCTAGTGAGTCACAAGATGACATGGCCTTTTTTTATAAGCATATCAGCCGTGCAGTTTAGTCAGACGTTAACTCCCCTGAATGATTACTATAATTTCTTTTTCTATGATTGTCTGTTTCAGCATATCTATTAAGAATATATGTAAACCCGTAGTGAAGATGCCTTGGACATGACTATTCCTACATAAATCATGTGTGTTGTGCAGTTCTGGAGGGAAAAATAAACCAAATCTGAGCTTAAAATTGTGGCATTTCATTAAAATCACAATATTCTACTTGTCTCATTTCAATATTTGCCAAAAATGAGATTCTGTACAAAAGTGTGTTTAGGTTGAACTGCAGGCAGCGTTTCCACAGAGAGACTGAGAGGAAAATCAAACCTACTGGATCAATAGATGATGTATTAATGTCAATATCTGCGTATATGTACAGCATGTAGAGCCACAGTTTTTATTAGTAACATGGGCACTTGGAAAAAAGTGTCCTACTGACAGAAGACATTCCTGAGTTCTGTCTCCTTCTTCATGGTTTGTTCTGTTTCCATAGAGGTGCAGGATTTTATACTACAGTGAAAAATGAACCACAGTGAAGAAAAACGTGACACTGAGGCTCAAACTGTTTGGAGGATTAAGATTTAATTTTGATGAACTCTCTGCTGCAGGGTTTCATTTGTCATTTTTTTCTCTCCCCACCTTCAGCTGTATGAGGAAAACCTCCAGAGGAGCCTCCAGAACTCAGCGGCGCCGGAGGTCCAAGTCTCCGATCCTTCACCCCCCAAAGTTCACCTACTGCAGCACTGCTACAGCTGCTGCCCTGTCGCCCCCTGCTGGCTGCCTGAAGCACCAGCGCCTGGCTGTGCCCGACCCCGCAGAGCCTCGTCTTGATGGAATAACCGCCTCCTCGGTGGCCTCCCCGGCCCAGAAAGAGCTCTCGTCTTCAGGCTCGCCCGGCCACATCTCCCCTCTGGTGTTCGGATCTTGTGCTGGTGATGAGGCGCATATCGGAGGCGTGGTTTCCGAGATCCCCGCCGTCATCGTCGTGACGCCCTCGAGGCAGGAAGGAGGAAGTTCTGGAGAGGCGAGCGAGGAGGGCGGTGCGGAGAAAAGTGCCTGCGACGGAGCCGAGTCTGGAGCAGCAGCGCCTCTGAGATCCGGACCCGCAGAAGCCGCCGACTTCCGAGCTTTATCCGAGCTCCACAGCAGCGACTCCGGCCTCCACGTTCCCTGCTCCTGTTCCCCGAAGGACGGCAGCCAGGGGGCGGAGTCTCAGTGCCGGTGCCGAGCCAATCATCGGGGCTGGCACGGCGTCGAGGTTTACTCCTTCACTGGGCTCCGCAACGTCATCTCTGAGTGCGAGAGGAGCCTGCCGAGCCAGGAGGACAGAACTCTGAGCGGTAGCGCTGCCGCGGCTTCGTCGCCTTCGCCGTCGTCCTCGTCGGGTTCCCCTCGCTCGTGCTCAGAGCAGGCGAGAGCCTACGTGGACGACATCACGATAGAGGACCTTTCTGGCTACATGGAGTATTATCTATACATCCCCAAGAAGATGTCACACATGGCAGAGATGATGTACACTTAAAGTAAAAATTATTATTATTATTATATCAGATGAGGAAATAATACAGTAAAGAGTTTTTCTGTTGAAGGAAGGGGAATGTCATGAGAACGAATCAGAATGGATTTAAATACGCAACTGATTTAACCCGGGTTTAACTGTTTTCCCATCGCCTCCCCCTCGTTTTACTAGAGCCGACAGAAGCACATCACCGCCGACTGTCTCTCATTAGATCTGGCTACAGCCCCTCCTTGTTTGTGCTCTACGGATCAGTTTGTTTGTTTCCTAATTTGAGTTTACAAATGAAGTTGCCAAAGCTCTTGGTGCAGGGTCTTGCAGACGGAGGTGACGCAGTCGTAGGAACGATGCAGACTTGTGATGCCAAGCGATGGTTCTGTTTGTGGTGTCGTGACCTCAGAGAGTCACCATCTGGATTTCATTTCACTCAATAAAGAAGTTTTTGTTGGAAAGTTTGCCATCTTCTCTTCAATCAGCGAAGATACACAGAAAATACACAGTGGGGCTGCAAGTAGTGAATAATTAATTCATCCAAAATATTTAGTTTTCTGTCATAGAAGAGGAAAGAAACCAGAAAATAATGACTTTAAGAAGCTGCAATCGGAGAACTTACACTTGGACGGCAAAGTTTTTAAATAAGATGCATCCAAAAAAAGTAGAATAAAAAAATTAAATGCAAAATGTAAACTATGAGAGTGAACATCTTCAATCAGGGAGCCATACAGAATTATAGAGATAAAGAAATATTTTAATTGATTTATTACAATAAATGTAGAAATGCAGAAATGAACAATTATGTGTTAAAATAAATGTAATAAATACATAATTAATTATGCAAATACATCTGAAAAAACCTGAGTAAATATGTGTAGAAATCAATGAATATTAAAAAAAATAAATTTAAAAATACAAAAATTAATGAGTGTAAATATAGAAATACATGTAGGAAGAAAGTGTCCACAATACAGAATTAAATTAAAAAATGTATAAATAAAAATACCTGTATATGTAAACGTCAGAATACAGAAATCATTTGATGAAGAAGTTCAGGAAAGAGTTAATAAATCAAGAAACTAATTAAATGAAGAAACTAAAATAATTTTACAGCAAAAATGTCAAAATACATGAACAAAAAGTTGATGCAAGCATAAGTAAAAATAAATGTATAAAAAACTGAAACAAACAATAGGAATAATGGGATAATATTAAAATAAACACATAGAAATAAGTAAAAAATATATAAACAAATAAAGAAATGTAATATTTAAAAAGTAAATTAATAAAATAAAAATAAAGAAATTAATAGAATAATAAATTTTGTGTGAACATAAATAAATGTAGTAATACATGAAAAAATGCTAAAATAAATCAACGATTCATATAGAGATAATTCAAAGAAATAAATGTAAAAATGGACATAATTAAATGGTTTATGTAGTAAAATATAAAAGAAAAAGTCCAAATACAGAAATAACTAAAGAAATGCAAAAATAAATAAATAGTAATACATGTGGCGCTACAAAAGGATGCAGAAATACAGAAATAATAAAATGATTAATAAAAAAAATGTGCAACTAAAGGAATAAACAAATACGTGTAAGCAAAAATCTAAAAAAATAAATATAGACATTCAGAAACAAATTTTTAAAAAAGAAAAAAATATTGTCATCAAAAAATTAAATAAAATACACATTTAGATTAAATACTAGCTGATAGCAAGAAATGTAGAAATAAATTCAAAATGCTTGTTAAATTATGTGCTTTTCTATTTCCATAATTATACATTTATTTAATGACACTCATCTCACACCATTGACAATTTGCCTGCCGCTGTAATACAGAATTAGACCTCGGTGATGCTGTGGACCAATCAGACGGCGCCAACTGGACGTTGTCCCCGGAACGTTCTCCATCCGTCCAATCAGAGGCCAATGCGTGGAGGACTACGGAAGGAGTCGGATTCGTGGGCCAATGAGGCGGCGGCACGGAGTGACGTGGCACCGGGAAGCCCGTACGGCCGCTCAGTTTACCGGCGTTTGTCCGTGCTGAGGCGGCAGCGACCCATGAGTGCTAAGAGTCGGTGCTTGCCAGCGGTTTAACGGACGGAACTGTGACTCTACTCCAGCCGAAATGTTGTGTCTGAGCGGGTTGTCGGTGGCCCTGGCCCTCGCTCTGGTGCCGGGACCTGCTGAAGCCCTGAAGGAGGGAGAGTGTGAAGGTAGGTCCCGGTGCTAGCTCCTGTTAGCTCCGGCTGCTAGCTCCGGCAACTTTTAACACAGCAACGGCGGAAAGGAGCTAAATTACCGGTTTAACGTGATGGAGGACACGGTACACGGTTTATTCTATTTATTTAGTGTTTCTGCCGTGTTTCTGAATCGGACTACAGAAGCTCCGTTACCGTCGTTTGGCTGTAAAACCTCCACTGGTTCTAATAATCAGCAGCTGCGACTCAGAGCAGTAAAACAAAAAGCAGATTTTCAGAGTTACACGTCCCTGGAGTCACTTATGTCTCTTAAAAAACATCCTAGAGCAGATTAAAAGTTTAAAAATTCACCTATAAAGCTCCTGTGAACGAGTTTTACTTCTAAACTAAACGTGACAGAAGCTGTTCAGTCCTTTATTGGATTAAACTTTAAGATTAATTGATTATTTTGTAGTGAATCGGATTTTTCCTGCCCCATGTTGTCATGATATCTACTTAAAATATAAATATACTTAAATGCAGTGAATCAAAATATTATTTAACTTTATGTATTATGTGCTTTGTCTCTTTACTTTGTGTTATATGTAGTCTTATTTGTCAGGTAAATCGGCATAATTAATAATATTGTAGGGTGTCGACTCCATCTGTTTTGGTCAGGTAATTTTGAATTTTCACCTAAATATTGAAACTACTGAGGTAAATTTGTATAATAAGTAATATTGCACGGTCTTAAACTGAATATTTAAATGACAAATATCTGTAATAAATAATTCTGATAACATTGCAGGACCTTAACCTTAATTTTTAAACTTAAATATGTAAATTTCTGCTGTTAATCTGTACTGTATGTTATACCTATGTTTGAATATCAACCAGATAGTTACTGGCACTGAATTATTACCACTATATTAGTATTTCCCTCTTTAAATATCACAATATATTGCAGTACCCCTCATCCATATATAGTTTTATCTGTGTCCAGGTCATCGTAACTGATTAGTTCTACTAAGAGTTATTGCAAATACAGTCACGCATTTAATAGATACTACAGGATCTTATCATCTTTACTGTTCTGCCACCAGTATGACAGTAAAAGAGATGTTAAATTCATTTCTGTGTCTCGGATTTTTCACATAACGGAGCTGCAGCTGTCAATTATCAAATTAATCGCCGACTATTTTGAGAATCGATTAATCTCTTTTGAGTATTTTGTCAGGAAAAATCTAAATTCTCCTGATGTGAATGTTTTCTGGTTTCTTTCCTCCTCCCGTGACGGTAAACTGAATGTATTTGGACAAAACAAGACATCGGTCATCTTGAACAACTGACCTGCTATTTTAACGTCTTCACTGAGTTGGGTTTCATGTGATCTGCAGATTTTTAAATGAATTCTTTCAAGCCTCCTTGTTGTCGACTTTAAAATTTCACTATTTGGTATCTTTCTAGCTAGTTTTTTTTCCACTAATGTCCCTTTAAATATGATTTAACTGGGTGAGAACATTCAACAAGGTGCACTGTATGCTTCTAGGTTGTTATGGGTCAAACTAAAAATCCACATTATTGATTTTCACTGAGAAGCTACAGACATGTGTGACGAATTAAAGGAAAAACCAACCATTTTATTTAGTTAATGTAATTTTTCCCTTATGAATTGATGTCTAACACTATTCTCAGTAATTATTTTTGGGACTGAGTCTTGCTTTCTTCATGAAAGTTGAAAGAAAATGTGCATAACAGGAGCATCAGTGTGGTTTTTGACTATGTCGTGGTCTATTTTAATTTCTTTTGCTCAAATCTTTACAGCTGCCGATTCTTTTACATTCCTTCGGCTGATTTATTCTCACTTCAGAGTAGAAACTGAAACGCTTCATAGTCTAACGTGAGAATAAATCAGCCAAATAAAGACAGTTTACACTCGACTTTGTGTCCTTTAGTTTGAGCCACACTGACGACTCCTTTGACATCTGTTGGTTTGAAGTCGACTCCAGTTAAATAAGTCGGACCAGGTCAAAGTAGTGAAAACGTCGGGGTGCCCACAGGCAGTCTGTTCCCTCCACCGTCAGAAATCATGGCTTAACCCTGGAACTGCTTTTCTCCTCGAAAATGAAAGTTTAAAGACACATCTGGATCCGAGGTGTTGTTTAAAAATGATCCCAAGAAGCACAATAAACCCTTCTCTGGTTGTTGGCAAATTTAAATTTACTGCAACAGGAAGAGACGCATCTTCTGTCCATCACCTCTGTCAGAAGAGAAATATGAGTGACGGATTATTTATAGCGTGACGGCAAACGCAAACCTCTTCCCAGCTCCTCGTTTCAAGTGGTTCGACATGTTTAACGCGTGAGAATCTTCACGTCTCCTGGAAGTCATCCTTCAAAAAGAGGCCTGACGTCTCTATTTTTAACCTCACTTATGTAACACATATGTCACATTACCGAACTGTCAGCTTCAACATGGACCAGCATCGAGTTTCTATGAAGACACACGAACACAAAACACTTTAATAACATTTAATTAAAGGATAAAACAGCTTGTTTTCAGCACTATAGCTTTAATAGCAATACCAATTATTAATCCTATTTCTATTATAATTTTCTTTCATTGATTGTAATAGACTGAATTTTTGGGGGAGTTTTGTGTTTTTATCAGACAAAATTTGTGTTTTGAAGACACCAGCAAGGTTTTTATTGATTCGGACTGAACATTTTGGTAGGTGACTATGTTAAATAGACAACATGAATTAATCCGTCAGACCTTGTTTCATAGAAATCTCTGCTTTTTCCTCATATTTTTGATCATTTCATGAACAAAAATATGTAATATGCTGAAGATTATGAGTCCCCAGTCTACACAATTAGACAAAAACATAGATTTAGCTGTGTAAATTCTCAATTCTTATGATTTTCATGCTTTAGTGCTTGAAAAATGTTGTCTGTTTTCATTATTTTCTGACATTTTAAAGGTCAAACAACTCATTTATTCAATAAAGTAATCTTTAGTTGCAGCCCAGAACACATCACATCCCAGGTGTCTGGTTAAACTTAGCAAAAGTTGACTTCCAACCATCTGGAACCCAGAATTTTACATCTAGTACAGTTCTGAAGATGTATTTTGATTCCAGCTTCACTGTGAAATTATCTTAAACTAGAAAACAACATCAACTCTGGCACCTTCTGCATCATACAATAAAATTCTTGCCTTACTTTTTTGTTCAAGAATACAAAATAACTCAGAATACTGACGAATAAACAGAGACTCTGTGTTTAGATTTGGACACAACTTGGTTAAAATCTTCTTTATTGTGCAGCAGACAGGTTATTTTTGCTTCCAGATGTTTAGAAAAGTCTCTGAGGATTCCTTCACAGCTGCTCAGTGATACTAAATTAAATAATACGTTTCTGTAAAAGAACATCTCAGGGTGTTAATTTTCACAGAAACAGATGGTTGAGACATGAGAGAGGCAGAAACCTGGAATATTAAACACCTGTAGAGTGGTTTTAAATCCATGTTTGATGCTCTGTTTGTTAGTTTTACTGTGTGAGATCAGAGTTTGATGCCCCACCATCTTTGTTTTAAAAGATAATTCCAGTTTAGTTCAACCTGATAAAAGTCAGACTCACTTCTGTAAACAAACAAGTGGATTCATATGAAGAATCTCAGTCGACAAAATGTCTGTTCCAGGTGGTTAATTTCTCTGTTTCCTGTTCGTCTGACCGCAAAACGACAAATTATCCTTGTTAAAAAACATGATTTTATTTTGAAAAGCTGTTGGAAAGTCACACTTTTTGCCCCGATGTCCTTAAAAATATCAAAAACACACAATAATTTTCCTTAAACTGCAAATATTAGCGTTGGATAGGAACTCAGAGTGGAGAGAACAGGGGTGAGTCTGCACGATATATTTTCGCAGATTTTTTCGTTTCATATTAGCCGATAGATGCGATTTTATTTTATAATTAATATAAATTTTATGCCTTTTCTCTTCATGCTGTCCCACCTGCAGGTACAATTGAAATGTACTTCTTTTAAAATGTGAAAAAATAAAAATAAAACAACAACCAGGTTTATTTTTATGTTGAAATTTTCTAACAAACTGTAAATTTCCAGCCTTACAGGTGTCTTTATTACATATATTAAGCTTTTATTGCCCAATGTGTTGATACTGAGGCTGATATTATCTCTAATTTTAATCAAACTGATCAATAAATCAGTGTATAACCTAAAATAACATCAAACAAATCCCCAACCACAGCACAAATCAAGCAGCACTCCTGTTACCTGTTTGAAGTTACCTGACAGTCGTTTTAAGAGTTTGTTTTCCGTCCTCGTTTCAGTTTGCGTCTCCTTCCTGGGGAAGTTCTATCAGTCGCTGAAGGACAACAACGTGAACTTCAACAGCGGCGACATCGAGAAGGCCATCATGAAGAGCTGCAAAGACGCCAAAGGCAAAGAAAACCGCTTTGTGAGTAAACCGTGGAGGAGGTGGAGGATTTCTGGAATTTATCAGCGACAGACTCAATAATGAGCCAAACTCAGTGGGCAGGATTTGTTTTAACCGAGTGGGAAGAAGAATATTGTTTAAAAACAGGAGAAACTGAACCTTTTCTTGTTTCGAATCTTATTGTTTTGCCTTTACTAGATAGAACAAAAGGAAAACAATGCTGTCAAATGCTGTAAGGCTGGAACACACTACAGGACTCTTCAAACCTTCACAGATTTAGAGACCACAGACTTGAAGATAACAAAAGACAGATCACACAAGATCTCTCTCTTCTGATCTTATAGTGTGGTGTTAGCTAACCACACTAACCGATCCTTCAGTAGACTATCAGGTTCTTCACGCTCAGTAGTCAAATCTCACGTAGTCAAACGTGACTTCAGTGTAAACAAACATGATGGAATAACGGCGCTATAAATAACGACGTTACTAACGGTGTTCCTTTTTTCAGTAACCAGTAATCTAATTGATTAATCTTCCCATCATTATAAGGAAGTTATAAGGCCGTTACTGACAAAAATGCAACTTGTTACTAGAATTGAAGCTGTTTTTCCATCAGACCATCCAGATCTCTGAGCCGAGGGGCAGAGATTTTTTAGGGCTGTCAAAATTGACGCGTTGGTGCAGATTAATCCATCATCATGATTAATCTGATTACATTTTTAGCGACGGTAACTCTACTTGTTTGTTTTACTTCCTCTTCCGTCAGTCAGCTGAGTCAGCTCGCATTCTGATTGGCTTAAATCCGGTACACGTGACATCACACACTGAGCGTGCTCGGCTGCTCTCAGAGGAAAGCCCCACACACTACAGGGTTTATAGTCGCAAATATTAAACATGTTCATTATCTACGATCTCTCCTTCTGAGGCCTTCCGAGTGGATCGGAACGGACAAAGTCACTCCTAACACAGGAAAATCAGACATGATGTCGATTGCAAACATCCGACAATCAGGCCTTTGCTGATCGTAAGGAGGAGATCGGGACAAAAATCGGCCCGATTATCCTGTAGTGTGTACCGGCCTGAGTGAAAAAAGAACCAGAAGTACATCCGGTCCTTCCTCCGATCCTCCACACGGCCGGACAAACTGAAGTTACAGATGATTTTCGATGTTTTGAAGGTGTTTCCAGATGTGCAGAAGCCCGTGAGCGAATAAAAGATGATAAGTGTGTTTCTCTTCGTGTCCAGTGTTACTACATCGGAGCAACGAGCGACGCGGCCACCAAGATTATCAACGAGGTTTCCAAACCGCTCAGCTACCACGTTCCTGTGGAGAAGATCTGCGAGAAGCTCAAGAAGAAGGACAGTCAGATCTGTGAGCTCAAATACGGTAAGAAGCCCGTTTCATACAGTCAAAACAGCCGAGATACAGTGATGGTGATGATTTAGGAGAATGATGCTGTATGCTGATGATATGTGCTTATACATGAAGGCTGTATGGGACTCTGTGAAGGACCTCCTGATCACAAGATGTACTAAAAACAAAGATTATATGAGGTTTGCATGTAAATAAAAATCTGACGACACAATTTATTGACGCAGCTCGAGACAGAAGAAGATAATCAGTTGACAATCAAACCTGTGATGGACGTCAAGCAGGATAAACAGTCTAATTTAAATTCATTCTTTCAGTCGACCTTGAGAGCAGCTCGGTTTTTCTGTACACAACTCTGTGTGGACTGAAGATCACCTGCTCTGCTCAGCTTGTTTACTTTTTCTTAAGTGTGTTGTGAATATTTGATGCTGGAGTGATTTAAAAAGTTTGGATTAGAGGTTCACCACGGGGGAGAAAGCTGGGCTCCTGCTTTTATATTTAAAAGCTGTTCCCCAGAAGAGGCTTTGGGGTGGATGTTGTTGTCGATTAAATGGACAGAAGTCTTGTGTGGATGAGTGAACGTCTCCCTACTGCTCTGCTAAAATACTTTGTTGAAAAGACCGACAATTTGTGCTCATTTCTTCGTCCAGCGTGATTTTTTGTACGTTGGTTTCCTTTTTATTTATTTTTTAAAATTGTGCTATGCTATACTATACTATGCTATACTACACTAAATTGTGCTATGCTATACTCTGCTATGCTATACTATGCTATACTATACTAAACATGTTATACTATACTATGCTATGCTATGCTATACTCTGCTATGCTATACTCTGCTATGCTATACTATACTATACTATGCTATACTATACTAAACATGTTATACTATACTATACTGTGCTATGCCATACTCTGCTATACTATGCTATGCTATACTATGCTATACTATATTTCTGTATACTACGCTATACTATGCTATTATATGCTATGCTATACTGTGCTATCCTATGCTGGACTAGGCTATACTATGCTATACTAAGCTATGCTATATTATGCCATCCTATACTTCTCTATACTATGCTATATTATGCTATGCTATACTATACTGTGCTATCCTATGCTGGACTAGGCTATACTATGCTGGACTAGGCTATACTATGCTGGACTAGGCTATACTATGCTATACTACACTATACTCTGCTATATTATGCTATGCTATATGCTATGCTATACTGTGCTATCCTATGCTATACTGTGCTATCCTATGCTGGACTAGGCTATACTATGCTGGACTAGGCTATACTATGCTATACTACACTATACTCTGCTATATTATGCTATGCTATATGCTATGCTATACTGTGCTATCCTATGCTGGACTAGGCTATACTATACTATACTAAGCTATGCTATATTATGCTATACTATGCTATGCTATACTATGCTATCCTATACTTCTCTATACTATGCTATATTATGCTATGCTATATGATGCTATGCTATACTATACTGTGCTATCCTATGCTGGACTAGGCTATACTATGCTATACTACACTATACTATGCTATATTATGCTATGCTATATGCTATGCTATACTGTGCTATCCTATGCTGGACTAGGCTATACTATACTATACTAAGCTATGCTATACTATACTATGCTATACTATGCTATCCTATACTTCCTGATACTATGCTATACTATGCTGTGATATGCCCTACTATATGATGCCATACAAAGGTGGCTCTCTTTTTGCCTGGCTATATCTCCATGGTAACTGATGCTGTGGAGCTAACTTGGTCGGGAGCAGGTTTTGTTTAAGTCGGCCGGACGAAGCGTCTCCCTCCAACCAAACGGCTTCCTGGTGATTCTTTATGATCGATGCAGATTCTCAGCTGAAGGAAAGCGTTTCATCTGTAAACCTGTTGAAGCTGAACGTTACGAGAACCGCTGAATGAAGCCGCCTGCTTCCAATATAGCATGCTGTATGCATCGCATTGCCATGGGAACCCCACAGATTAAAGTAACATCCTGCTTTATGGGACAGTGTCAGAACTAAATGCAGTTCAAGACAACATTGTGTTTAAATATATGAAGTTTAATAGTTTTATCGTGCAGCTGTCAGAAACAATCAGCTGCATTGATCGATAAACATATATATTAACGCACGTCTATCAGCTTGCTACCAGCATTCCTGTCTTGCATCATTTGCAGAAACGGCTTTTTACCATCATAACTTTTATATTCCTCGTTTTTCTCTATTAAAACAACCTGTTGACTGAAGCAGATGCACACGATCGCTTCATTTTGTGCGGATGAAGAGTCACATGACGCGTTAAACAACTCCTTTAATGTGAACAGAGTCTGAAGTAGAAAGCCCCAGTTGACAGAGAAAGTTGAAAACCTCCTTAATGACGCCCGTTAACTCTGACTGAGGTTTTAGTTTTTGTCGAGCTGAGTTGCACAGAGAAAGCCTGGATATGTTGAACTTGCTTTGTGGTACATAACTCTGGTATCTTTGACAACATTTACGTTAATGTGCATTAATTTATTTTATTAGAAAATGATTAAAAAAAACAGATGATTGGGTGAAATGTTGGGTTTCAGATCCTCCACTATTTGGCCTGTTAGGACTGATTTTCTTTTGATTATCAGCACTGATGCAGAGTCTTGTTTTGTTTTGTTCTGACTGGTTCTGTTTTCCCGCAGACAAACAGCTGGACCTGACCACGGTGGACCTGAAGAAGCTCAAAGTGAAGGACCTGAAGAAGATCCTGGAGGAGTGGGGCGAATCCTGCAAGGGCTGCGCCGAAAAGTCCGACTTCATCCGCAAAATCACGGAGCTGATGCCCAAGTACGCGCCGGCAGCCGCTAAAGCACGGACAGATCTGTGAAACAAAACAAAGAAACAATCACACAACAACAACAAAAACAACAACTCGGGACTTGATTCGGACCAGACTGCGACCCAGGAGGAGGTTCTGTCTGACGTGTTTGTCTACACTCATGCGGACCCTGCACTGATTCAGAGCTTTAGATGTTAACGTTTTAAATCGAGCGTTGAAGGAATCGAGATCACTGACTGCACCGGGAGCTGATTTCTGCTCGCCTAGTCGAAACATTTCACCGTTTCTCTCCATTTAAATTCTTGCTGAACCCAAGTAGAGCAAAACTGTAATTCTAACAGGAGTTGGGGGGTAATTAAATTCATTAAAACGACACAGTGGGGTTTAGCGGACGAGCTAGCATCAGGAAAAAGTGATAGAACCCTCATCTTTTCCAGTTTTCTCAGTCAGAGCTTCCTGTACGTTCACGGGTTTATCCCAAACTGGAGCTGCTCACAGGTCATTCGGCTACTTTTAATTCAACTTTCGTGTCTTTTCGCTGTCGTATTTGTTCCCGAACACAACTTTTACATGAGCCGTTTTCCACTGCAGGAACTTGGATGCCGTTTTAGGGCGACGCAAACTTTTAAAACCACCTGCAGAACCTCATTCAGGAGAGGAGGAAAGTGCCAAATCCCCCCGCTCATGCTAACATAAACACCCACCTGGAGCTGCATCCACTCACTGCTATTTGTTGCTGTTTTGGTGCGTCCTGAGTGGAGTTCCTGCAGTGGAAAACCGCCTTCAGTTGCCGTCTCCATCGGATTGGTAGAAACATTCACACACAGTTGAACTCCTCGCTGGTTCACGCTGAGAAAAACTTGCTTTAAAATAGAAGAATGAGGCTCCAAATGGGGTTTAAAGCAGCCAGTTGACTAGAAATCAGGAGTTTATCCCAGCTGTAGTTATTATTTGGGAGGTGATGCAGCATAAATGATGTTAAAACCACCGACTGTAGACACAAATCCAGTCTGAACGCAACCCTTCTTGCACATTACTGCCACGAGGACGAGCGCAAGAGGATCAACGTGGATGTTTTGACGTAGCTTTTGGGAGTCGACGACGACGTGTGAAGGCAGAAAAATAGGAAGACAGGCAACGAAACCCACCTTTCAGCACCTCTGAAGCTCTCCGATTTAACACGTTAGCCCTCTTTTGTTTATTCTGTACCGAATTTGTAAAAAAAAAAAAAGTAAAAATGACAGATAATAGTGAACTTGAGGCGCCCCTTTGTGAACTCACCATCATGGAGGGGTTTCGGCACATTTTGCTCTCCTTTGACCTTCATCTGTCAGCAACGTAAGAAACACTTGAGTGAAATATTTATTAAGGTTTCTTTCATTTCTAATGTCTGATTCTTGTTTCCTGATGTTCGTTCTGACTCGTCTGTGTTGAATCCTCCTCCATCGCCCGGCAGGTCGAAGAGCTTAGACTAAAAGATGAGTGAAGGTCCGTCGGGGTTTCGGGGTTTCGTGGCTCCTGAACGTCGGGAACCAAACTGTGTATTTCCTTGTGCTGGTGACGGTGAATCTGAGCTGCTGCGACTCTGAAGGGAAACTCGTTTTACGGTTCGATGTAAGCAGACGGTGTGTACTTTAAAGAAAGGATGCTTGGTAAGACTTGACGTGGGAAATGAAGCCGTCGTCTCACGTTGACTTTTCATGTAAGGCCCAGTCATTTGTTACAGCTGTACTATTCTACTTTTTCATTAAATTATGAAAAACTCCACCTGGACTCGCTTTGATTTCACCTCTGTGACTTTCACCACATGTTTTTACAGATATTTAAACACTGAAATACCTTCATTTGTTTTTCAGACTGAGCTCCAGCGTGTTCAGTTGTAAATAAAATAACAGAAACATTAAAGTCTCAGCTTTAATCTGAGTAGATTTAGTTCAGCGTAGAAAGAACTGTGTGGTGATGAAGCTGTTTTGTTCAAATGTATGAAAATAATTGGACTGAAACAGGGTTGTCTGCACATTTTAGGAATACAGAACCCCTCAGCTTATTTTCCCACTAAATATTAAACATCAATTTAGCCACAGACTGTATTTGAACTCCTTTTTTGCTTTGATTTGAAAAATAATATCCATTTTGTAATATTTTCTTTGTCTCTATGCTCAGTTTTTACAAGGTTGTTTGGTTTGTGCAGAGTTTAACAATCCCATCATGAATCGGGTCTCAAACTACTTCATCTAACTAATCTGCTGAGCCGGTGTCTTTGATGACATTTATGGATGTAAAAATCTGGTGATTAATGTAAATAACCCCGTCATGAAAACTCAAATTATTTACAGTGATTTTTCCAAACCAGCAGAGACCTCGACCTCTCAAGCCTTCTGTGTATTTCCATGTGAGAATTGTCTTTAATGATATTTGATAGCCTGAAATGTTACACCCTAAATCCAAAAATGTGCCTCTCACCTGTGTGACATCTGTTAAAACATACAAGAAACATACAGCTACAAAAATACTTGGATCAAAGTTCATGTCATGAGTTCTTTGGTAATTTTTCTTCAAGCATCAGTGACTATATTTTGCTAATCAGGACCCTGTATGTATATACAACGATCAGGCAAAACATCATGACCACCTGCCTAATACTGTGTTGGTCCCCCTTATGTGGTCCAAAATGCTCTGAACCATTGGACATGGACCGGAGGACCTCTCAGGGTGTCCTATGGGGTCTGGAACCAGGATGTTGGCACTGGATCCTTTGGGTACTCTGGCTTGTGCAGTGGGGCCTCTGTCAATCCAACTGGTTCCACTGCATCCTGTTGATGCTTGATCAGAATGGGCTGTAGGAAGTTTGGAGGTCAGATCAACATGTTGGACCATTGTCATGTTCCTCAACATGTTCCTGATTGGTTGATGTTGTTTCCATGTGGTGGGGTTCATTTTCATCCAGTGACACTTGGGATTTCCATCAGCATGAGGGAGTGTGTTTGTTGTGGGACAATGTTTATTTGGGTGTCTAAGTCTCATCAACATGGATGTCAAAATCCAAGGTTTTCCAGCAGAACACCAGATATGGCCATACCGCCTTGTGGATGCCTGATCCCGTCAGATCCCAGAAGCTAAGCGAGGTTGGGCCTGGTCAGTACCTGGATGGGAGACCGTGAGGGAACACCAGGAAGCCTGGGTGGATGCAGTGCGAGGTGATGGAGCAGACTGGCAGCCTGGCCTCCGTCAGTCTACCCCAGGGCAGCTGTGGTTACATACGTAGCTTAGCACCATGGAGTATGGAGTGAATGAATAAAGCAATGTAAAGAGTCTTTGATTGTCTGGAAAATCACTATATAAAACCAATGCATTATTATTATTAGTATTTTAGTACCAATATGATCCATGTTATTCACTTCACCTCTCAGTGGTCATGATGTTGTGGCTGATCGTTGGACATTTTACTGATTAATGATCTATTTAAACGGATGTGCAACAAGTCAAAAATATGTTCAGACTTCTGTTCTGGATATTAATGCAAATTCGTGCAATTTAATTAAACTATCCCTCATTTGCATATTTAAACATATATTTTCTGAAAATGTGTTGATACGAAAAATAATTGTCAAATGTAAATAATCAACTGTTTATTTAACCCTGTTCACCTGTTTTCACACTTTAATTGCATTTTAGACTCAAAATAATTGTTTTTGTAACTACTGAAAAGCTTCACCCAGTTTCTATAATTAGTCACGCATTAAAGGGTTAAAAGTACGCAGGATGAGACGATGATGGATTTCAAAGAAACACAAAACAACCATAGAGAGAAAAGACAACAACAAAGAAACATAAAGACACAAAATGACACCAGAAAAAAAGTTTTGATGTATTTTGTCTGGAAAAATCTCAGCATCCTACATCATGACATCTGCTGGAGCTGCTGCGACAAGAGACAAATGACGATAAAGAAACACAAACAACCTTAAAATGACACAAAATCACAGCAGAGAGGCAGAGAAAGACGCAACATGACCCCCAGAACACAAAAACAATAATACAGAGGCACAAACAACAACAAATATATAAAAGGGCACTAAACAGACACACAAACAAAAACAAACAGACAGAAAATTACCCCAAAGAAACACAAACAACAACAAAAACATAAAAAAACACCAAAGAGGCACAAAAAAAACACACAAAATGACACTAAAACGACACAGAGACACATAACGCATGAAAAACAGACGCCAATTAGACAAAACAAACCACAAAACACGTAAAATGACACCAAAAACATGGATGTTTAATGTATTTTGCCTGGAAAAATCTCCAATTATCAGAAAACTACATTTTTTCCCCATAATCTCAGCGTTACGTCATGACGTCCGCCGCGGCTGCGTCATCACGTCTCCGCCCTCCTCAGGGAAAGCGCACATTCCTATTGTCCAAGATGGCGGCGTCAGTGCAGCTCCTCTGATGCTGACATGTTTTTAAACGAGTTTCGCCTTTTAATTCGGTTTATGAGCGAACATTCAGTGTCCGGACGGGTCGCCGGTCTTCACCGCAGCTCCAGTCTCCCGCCGTATTTCTGCTAACACTCCTGGAAGCCGCTCCCGGGCTGGATTCTCGTCGCAGGTACCGAAAAGTTTGAGCTCCATCATCCTTTGAAAATGAAGAGGCAGGCCGGGAGGGAGACGAGTCCGTCCAGGCCCGTTACCAAGCGGATCCGGGAGCGGGAGCGGGAGAGTACGCGGAGAGAGGAGCTGCCGCCGCCGCCGCTGGCTCTGCTGCTGGCGGAGAGCCGCGGATATCACCGCCGGAGTCGGAGCAGGGAGCGAGAGAAGCCGCGGCTGAGGGAGGAGCGGGCGGCCGCCTTGGAGCTCCACCACCGACATGAGCTCAGCCTCCTCGGCCGCCCGCCGCTCCGGACCACCGCAGCGGAGCTCCCCGCCGCCAGGCCGGGCACGCTGGAGTATAAAACCCTGCTCATCAGCAACCTGGGCTCGCAGGTATCGGACGAGGACGTGGAGGATGCGCTGTTCCACGAGTTCAAAAAGTTCGGGGACGTTAGTGTGAAGCTGTCGCACACACCGGAGCTCGGCCGGATCGCCTACGTGAATTTTCGGCACCCAGAGGACGCCAAGGAGGCCCGGCACGCCAAATCCTCCAGGTTAGTGCTCGGAGACCGGCAGCTCAAGATTGAACCGATGTACGTGAGGAGGCGGAGCGTTACCCCGCCGGACGTCGGCTATCTCCCCCTGCACGCCCCGTACCCCTACAGACAGCGCTCCCTGTCCCCTCCTGGACCGGGGGTCAGCAACATCAGGGACCTGCGGGCCCGGCACTACGCCTTGGAGACCCTGGGCCTGAGCAGGGAGCGGGAGAGGCTGCTGGACTACTACGGCATGCTGGATGAGAGGGGGCGGCCGTACGGCTTCCCTCCCATGCCCGTGGTGGAGGATTTAAAACCAGAGGACGATCAGAGGGCGACCAGCAACCTGTTCATAGGAAACCTGGACGGTAATGTGACGGAGGCTGAGCTGAGGAGGGGGTTTGATAAATATGGAGTCATTGAGGACGTGGTGATCAAACGACCTGCTCGGGGTCAGGGGGGGGCTTATGCTTTTGTGAAGTTTCAGAACCTGGACATGGCCCACCGGGCCAAAGTGGCCATGCAGGGGCGTCTGATCGGTGGTAACCCGATAAAGATCGGCTATGGGAAGGCCAACCCCACCACCAGGCTCTGGGTGGGGGGGCTCGGGCCTGGAAACTCTCTGGCTGCTTTAGCCCGAGAGTTCGACCGCTTTGGCAGCATCAGGAACATTGACTATGTGAAGGGCGACAGCTTTGCTTACATCCAGTATGAGAGTCTGGACGCTGCTCAGGCCGCCTGCACCCAGATGAGGGGTTTTCCTCTGGGGGGTCCGGAGCGCCGGCTCAGGGTCGACTTTGCCAAGGTGGAGGAGAGCCCCTCTCGTCCGTTCCCTCCAGGATACCAGCCTCCCATCGCTCTTCCTTCCCATTATGACCTCCTCGGGGAGGCCTACAGTCGCCATCGCAGCCTGGAGCGAGAGCTGAGGGGGGCCAGGGAACGCTCCTCACCCCCCTCCCACAGCCTCCTCACCCAGAGGGAGAGGGAGAGGGCTCTGCTGGAGAGAGACTACACCAGCAGCCCCACCCGCAGCCTGGAGAGGAGGGCGGGTGTGGAGGCGTTTGGGAGGAGCAGTAGGACGGCAAGGAGTCGCAGCCGGAGCAGGGAGAGGTGGCTGAAGGAGAGGGAGGAGAGGAGGAGCCGCAGGAGGAGCCGCAGCCGGAGTCTGTCCACCGACAGACAGACAGATGACAGGGAGAAGGAGAGGGGGAGGTCGAGGCTCCGGGGCCCAGGAGGAGCCGTTTCTCCGGATGCCAGTCCAGACCGAGCTCGTGTTCGAGCCCCAGACTCCACCACGGAGCCTCGGGACCACTCCCCCGACAGTGGTGGGGGCCGGCACTCCACCGCCAACGAAGACGACCCTCCGTCCGGCCGCCACCACAGCAAGAGGTCGTCCAGCGACCACCTGAACAACCATCACCACCGGAGCAGCGAGGTGGTCGCTGCTGGCTCCCCCGCCATCCACACCGACACCCACACCTCCTCCTCCCCCAGCTCGCTGTCCGAATTCGCCCAGACGTCGCTGTCCAAGACGTGGCACGGCTTCTTCGCCCTGAAGAACAGCAGCTTCCCCACAGACCTGTACCTGCTGGAGGGGGGGGCCTTGTTCTTCAGCACCGTGATGAAGGAAAGCCTCCGTCTGCAGAACCAGCCCAGCCAGCTGAAGATCGCCCAGCGGCTCCGCATGGACCAGACCCGGCTGGACGAGGTGTCACGTCGCATCAAACTGGGTCGACCCGACGGCTTCGCCATCCTGCTGGCGCTGCAGGGCCCCATCGACCGGCAGGCCCCCGCCCCCGAACCGGGCCTGCAGGTGCGCCTGCTTCGCCACCTGGTGACGTACCTGCGGAACAAAGAGGCAGCCGGAGTGGTGAGCCTCCCTGCCGCTAAGGAGGGAGGTCCGGGGGCGATGCTGTACGCCTTTCCCCCTGGAGAGTTCTCCCAGCAGTACCTGCAGGCTGCCAAGAGGACTGTGGGTAATCTGGAGGAGGAGCACATGGTGATTGTGATTGTCAATGACACTAATTGATTATAACACTGAAGAGTCCAAACACTCAGCGAGCTGAGAGGAGACTACCAATACTTCCATGTTGATTTTAGAAAGATGCATTCTGTTGTTCTGTTCAGTATCAATGAAACACATTGAGTTACACTACATCCGTCATCCGTCGCCTCCCTGCAGGGCGGTCAGTGACGGGGGGTTTTTGGGAGACAAAGTTTTTAAAAGAAATGAAAAAAAAACACTCAGTGGACAGAAAGTATAAATGTAAAGACGTGCTGCTGCACTCACAGGCAGCTCTGTTGCTTTTCTACTCTAAACTGAGACACTAAGTCAGACGGGATTGTTTATATGCTTGTTTACTTTATTTGTCCTTTATTTTCCTTTTAATGGAATCTACCAAGTTGTCCTGTATAACCGGTCGCAGTGGCTCGAGGCGGTTCTATGGGCCTGATTGTACTGTAAAGTGACTGACTGCTCCTCTGGCCACCTCACAGAGCTTCTCCTGAGCCGTCCTGCCGCTATCGACTTTACATAGTTAGTGTTTTTATCAATTGAAGCATTCCAGTTTTCTGTTTTGAAAGGTGAGTGTGTGTTTGTTCTGGTGTTGCATGCAGGAAAAGAAAAAGAGTTATATTTTGTCCTTTTCAAAAAAAAAAAAAGTCCTTCGAGATGTTTGAGTCACGCTGGTGCGAAGTTTGATCGTATTACTGGTTCAGATTTTATATTGTTCACATTTATACTTTTAATCAATTTTAATACATCAGTCCATCCATCTGTTATCCATCTGGGCTTCTTCTCTTTTTTTCCACACATCACTTCAGACCTGCTTCCGTTTCATTTTTGTCCATTAATGTGACTTTTTAAATGGATCAAATCAAAACCGTACTTACAGAGCAGCTTTGGAGCACATTGAAATGATTTACAGACGAGCTGAAAAGACTGTAAAAATTAGTAAAAATATTCAACAGCACAAAAAGAAAGAAACCAAAAAAAATTATAAATTTGTCATTAAAATAAACGTTTAAGGTTGCATTTAATTGAATACAAAAACAAAAGTGACAGTTTAAAATATGAGTAGAATGAAAAAAACTGTTAACATACATTTAAATAACAACCAACAATGTTATTTTAATGAAAAGAAATCCCTAAATTTAATGTGTTTTAGTCCCTTAAAGGCTCTTTAATCCTCTGAACCCCAAACAGTTTTTTGCTGCTGTCACATTTTTCCTCACTGTGGCCTCATTTCTTGCACCTCTATGGAGTTTGACACGGTTTTAATGCCAAAAATCATAAACAATGACAACATAAAACCTAAATTTCTTTGATTATTGTTTTACAAAACCTGAAAACCAACATTACCAACACTGGAACAAACGCTGCCTCTATATACTGGACATTTTACTGTTTATATTTTAATTGGATTCCAAACACTGCCTGCAGTTCAGCTGAAAAATCTCAGAATTGTTATTACTGAACTGTCATTCACAGCTAAGTCAGTTATTTCTTGTCATTTGCCCCGAGGAGAGCGGAATTTTTTGTTTTTTACAGAATCTACTTAGAAAAAATTGTTTATTTTTGGCGTATTTTTAAATGCGACATGCAGAATAAAGTGAATTTAAGGCTTAGAGATGGTTAATTTTCATGATTCGACCATCTGAAGGTTAAAAATCTGCTAATTTGTTCTGTTTTTTTCAGTTTCTGGCTGTTAAATTTGCATAATTTTGGCATTTTTAAAAAAAAACCTGACCAGCCTTTGAAACTGGCCTGTGGGTTCTGGGATTCAGAGCGTTTACTGTCTCTACAAACGACACTCACACGTTAACTTTAATTAAAATTCACTTCAAGCGGTCACAAACGTGTTTTCCCCTCCTTCCAGGGTGAATCTCTGGAGAGTCGTGAAGCTGAACTGACTCCATTTTCAAGCTTCAGTGGGGTTTTGGCACAAAAACCCCACTGAAACACGTCAAATACAGATTGAAGCTGCTTTTTTCCCAGCAGATGATGAAAAACACCCCAAATATTAGACACCAGAGAGTTAAAGTGGAAATTGTTCAGCATGAATCTGATTATTACTGTTATTATTCATTTGGTTCATCAAAAAAATACATGAATATTACTCTAAAGGCCAAAATGATGCTGTTCAGTGTCTTATATTGTCTGACCAACACTGAAATGTGCTGTTTGTGGTAATAATCGATTAGTTTAAAATGTGTAAATTCTCATTTCAGCCTCTTAAAGTTGAATATTTCCTGTATTTTCCCTCCTCTCCAACAGTAAGCTGAATATCTCTGTGTTGTGGATGAAACAAGACATTTAAGGACGTCATGTTGGGATTTAAGGAACATTACTTGACATTTTTCACCATTTTCTGACATTAATGGACCAATTATTTGATAAACTGTGGTAATAATGTTTAGTTGCAGCCCTGCTGTGACGTAAAAGAATAAAAAGCAGCTAATTGTCAGATTTAAGACCCCAGGAAACGTCATAAGTTTGACTTTTCAAACAATTGAAATGTAAAAATAAAAGACGACTGATGAAGAAGAAGCAGCAAATTTTCAAACTTTTGCTTTTTATGTTGGAGAATAATTCAGTTGTGCTGCTGTTTGCTCCACATACATGAGCTCGAGTTGATGTTTCAACACCTCATGAAGTGAGAACGTGAGCAGACGTCATCAGAACAGAAGCCTGAGTAGAAAACACGGAGATGGAATGACGGCAAACGTGCAGGTTGATCTGAAAACACTGAGTGAAGCTCTGCGGGTAAAACGACAAATGATTGTGTTTGTTGTCAAGTAATCCGACCGTTATTTTACCAGTTAATGACGTATTTTCCAGCCGACACTCCAAACTTTAAAACACTATAGATTAAATAATCATTTAAGCTCAAAAAGGACACGATTAGTTCTTGTTTCTGACTCCCAACATCCCTAAAATAGACAAAAAAATTAAATACAATAGAATAATTCCAACCTGTAGTGAAGAAGATGTTTGTTTGGATGATTATTTTTCATTCATTCTTCTGTTTTCTTACTTCCACATCTGCTGTTTTCCTCCAGTTAACATGACGGATGTGCAACAGTAATGAAAACTTGCATTTTTCCATTTTATGCTTTACCGTACTTCCACTCCTCTCTGTTTGAAATGAAAATATTTAGCTTTTTACTGCACTACATGTACGCGAAGGTTTAACTTTTCATCAAAAAACACAGGATCAGCTTCAAAACCAGTAAAAAATCTCATATTGGGTCGTTTCTATGGAGATTCTGACATTGAAATATAAAATAAAGCTGCATTAAAGTGTATATGAAGTGTAAATTGGCAAACTTTACCTCATAATTTAAACATTTCCTCAAAGATGCTCAACGTATAAAGTTACATTTGGTGACCTTCGCTCCATTTACTCATGAAAACACTCATTTTGCCTTTTTGTCTTGTTTTCCTGTAAAAAGCGAAACACTTCAGTGGGAACATTTCAACCTGTTTACAGTGTAAATTAACTCGTTTTTGTTTTATGAGAAGAAAACAACGCATGTCTCTGAATGTCCATCACCACGTCAGCCAGCTAAACTCACAGGTTCTGTATGACGACCTGTGGGAGAAAATAAAAACGAATGGAGAAAAAAAGGTCCTTGGTGTGGATGAACTTCCCTCCTCCGGTCAGCAGCTGGACGATGAATCCACGACGACAATCGGTTTTGTTTCTGTGTCGACATACAAACGTGTTCTGTGTTGGAAAAGTTTAATAAACATTTTATGCTCTTTCTAAGACGGAGGCGGTCGTGTCATTTTCTGTTCAGTGTTGTTGTTTTTACATTAGATAATGAATCCTAACATAAATGAAATAACTACACAGTTATAAACAGCATCCCTGTGTTCATATGTAAAAAGCCTCCCATGTGGATGTGGGTTATAACATGTTAACTCTGGATGGATAGAACTCAGAGCCCTGACCTGTCTCTATTTACACACATATCTCCATGGAGACGGTCTCTAGTAGCGACTAGTAAAAGCTCATGGATGAGTTTGAAACATACAATAAAAAACAAGCATGAAAAAGATACACAGATTATTAAAAGCATCTTTTGAGACCATACTACTAGTATTAGTACTACTACCACTACTAGTACTACTAATACTAAAAAGTGCTTGTAAGATATACGTATATGTATATATATATATATATGTATGTATGTATAAAAACAGAAAAAAGACCAGTATCATTATATATTATTAATAATTACAACGGTATTATATATGTATTAGTTATATATAACATCAACATTATCAAATTTATAATAATTACTATGTTTATTGTTCTATAATAAATAATCAGAATTTGTCAAACAGCACAAACTGAAAAAACTAAAAAACTACATTAACAAAAATAAAACAAAGTAAAAAAAAGTTTAAATAAAGTGCATGTAGATGTTTAAAAAACAAAGAAGAAAAAATGGGAAAAAAGTAAAATAAAAAATATACATAGATTTTTTTTAATAATAATAATGATCAATATTATTATATATTATTAACAATGATGTATTAATGATATATATCAACATTGTCAGTTATAATAACAATTATGTTTATTATTTTATGATAAATAATCATAATTTGTCAAACTGCACAAACAGAAAAATAAGAAAAAAAAAAACAAACATCCTGTCTGGCAAAAGGCGTCCGGAACTTGCCTGAAAATAATCAAGTTTTTAGGTTATATTCAGCATAAAAGTAATTATTTAATAGTTACTGATACTTGTATTAAAAAATATCAAACAATGACTACTAATAGTGAATTCGGCTTGCTTTACTTTCCAAAATGTCGACAAAAATAGACACAAAACTGGAAACAAGGCAGCGTGACAGTGGAGCTGACCGGAGGTCAACCGTCTCCGGAGCAGCTCACCGGCCGCTCAGGTGTCATCAGCTCCGGCAGGTGAAGTTCAGCTTCCTGTGATTATAAAACGACAAATATCAAACTGTCACAAGTTTACTATCATGTTTAGTCACCGTTAAATCAGTCACTGCGGTCTTTTGTTAGTTAAATACAGAACTTTAACGACGACATTTCGCTGAAGTAACGGGACAGCTAGCTTGTTTGTACCGTTAGCACATTAGCTTACAAGCTAGTTAGCTCTTAGCTAATTAGCATCGGACCGGCGGCAACACAGAATATGAAACTTGGACATTTGTTCTCCATTAAAGAACAGAGAAGACAAGATGGACTCTACAGGTGAGTCAAACACTCCTTCACCTGTGTGGCTGCTTGTATAAATGTGAACACAAACTCTACAGGTCGTCGTGTAGCATAAATGTGTTTAGCTGCTATTTAATTAGAAAGATGAAGGCCGCAGTAATTCAGAATGTAGTCGTTTGTTCTCATCGTGGCGTTTTACATTTCACTTTTGTGCCTCTTTTTAAGTGTTTTAAAGGCATTTTGTGTGTTTATGGTTGTTTAAATATCTCTTTGTGGTCATATTTTGTAATTTTATGTGTCTTTGTGGTTGTTGTATGTCACTTTTTGTCTATTCGTGGTTTAATATCACTTTCTGTGTTATTTTTGATTTTTTTATGTCACTTTTCGTCTATTTGAGGTTATTTTATGTCATTTTCTGGCTACATGTGATCGTTTTATGTCGCTTTCTATCTATTTGGGGTTGTTTTGTGTCATTTTCTGTATATTTGTGGTTGTTTTATGCCACTTTCTGTATATTTGTTTGTATTTTATGTCAGTTTTTGTCTATTTGTGGTCGTTTTATGTCACTTTCTATCTATTCGAGGTTGTTTTGTGTAATTTTCTGTCTATTTGTGATCGTTTAATGTCACATTTGGTCTATTTGGGGTCATTTAACATCACTTCCTGTGTATTTATGGTTGTTTTATATCACTTTCTATCTATTTGTGGTTATTTAATGCCACTCTCCGTCTATTTTTGGTTATTTAATATCCCTTTCCATCTGTTTGTGGTTGTTTTATGCCACTTTCTGTCTATTTATGATTATGTAATGTCGTGTTTTGTCTATTTATGATTATTTAAAGTCACTTTCTGTGAAATTGTGGTTATATTACGTCATTTTTCTCCACTGTGATTGTGGCCATTTATCAATATGCGTACTTATCCGTGCTTGCGTTCTCGTGGACTTGTGAAACGTCATCAGTTGGAGCCCAAGTACTGATCCAATTCAAAGTTCGCATCTCACCAAGTACGGATGAAATCCCTGGATGTGTTCTCGATTCACCCACATTATCGAGGAAGCATCGGACCAGACTTGTGTGAACTCGGGGCAGCGAAGTATCCCATAATGCATTTCGCGTCAACCAGCAGAAAAGACCGAGGAGAAAACTTTCAAAGGTAGTGCGAGATTTCTGTAAGTACTGCTGTTATTGTTACACAAATTGTAGTTGTAAGATTATCTTAGGCGAGAAAGTAGCTGTATAAATGTAAAATATGTGTTTAATTTTTCAAGATGAAATCTGCTTAAAAATTTACTCCAATTGTGTTGTAAAGCATTTCATTTGCCTTATTTGTGTGCTGTTTAGTGCCATCTGGTGGTGGCAGAAAAGTAGCTGCACTGAATCAGGAAGTGAGTTTCAGATAAACTGGAAGGAGTGTTCCAGGAACTTCCTTTTGACGTTGCAGACTCGGAAGCTGTGTCCCAATTCAGGGGCTGCATCCTTCAAAGGACGCAGCCTACCCGTCCTTCGAAGGCTGGGTCCTTCAAAGGACGGGTAGACTGCATGAGAAGGCTGCATGAGCGTTTGTTAAATGAGATGGTCCAGCCCACGATGAACTTCCTGCTTACATCATGACGTCTCGTAGCGCCGCTCCTTGTTGCCTAGCAACCCTGACAAACAAATTTTCATCCCGACGATCAGGATAAGACGACGGTGTAATTTTACCTAATTTTTGACTGGATTTGATCCCGAAACTGTAATTGTTGTTTTTAATATGTTTTATATACATGAAGACTTGAGGGTCTTGTACTGTACAATGGTACAGGACTAAACTGTCTGAGAAACAAGAAGCGTCCACAGCTGGTTTAAATCTGTTAACATCCACGTCGAGATGAACTTCAAATATTATAAACCTCCACAGTCTCTGGGCTGAGTGTCTCTGATGAGGATCACTAAATACCTGCTGTCTGAACAGAAACCAGATATAATGTATGTTAAACATGTTATCAGATAACTTGGTGGAGCTAAACTAAGAACAGTGAGGAGAGTCATGTTTTCACTGGTCTACAGAGAATCACCACCAATAGAAGCTCCAGCAGGATTGACGTCCATTTTACTTCTTCACCATATAATAACTTAAATAAGGATTAAATATATGAATATTTATGATTGAATAAGTCGTTTTCGTGGTGGCCGCGGTCAGAAAGAATTTCGCCACAGTCTCAGTAAAATATAACTTAACACTGAAGCTGAACAACTGGAAAGTAAACGTTTTAAACTGCAGCGGCTCACATCAATAACGTTATTAAATCGTTTTTTTAGAACAAACTTTAACGTTGTCAACATTTGTATCGTAGCTATCAGAGTGAGCTGTAACACAATACTAATATTAAAACTATAATCCTCCGCCGCTGATGGATCCATCTTCACTGTCAGCCGTCAGCAGTTAAAACTCCAGCTGTTGATCAAACTGTCAGCGGCCCGCAATGGATCTTGGGATATTTGGGGCTACGAAGAATACATCGATGCATCCTTCAAATCCGTGGAAAAGAAGGACGCATTCGTCGGCCGCCTTTGAAGGAGTCTTGAAGTTTTAATGAAATGGGACGGCCTTAGTTGCACCACTGTGACGTATGCGGCCGAAAAATGCAGCCTAGAAGGATGCAGCCCCTGAATTGAGACACAGCTAGAGTGAGCATGGAAAATCAGTCCATCCACTTAATCCTTGCATTAAAGTCCACTTAAACGGCTTCATCCGTAAGTTGTGCACTATTGAACATTATATTAACATGTTAATGTTACTATTTCTGCACTTTGCATATTTTTTGGAGTGGTATTTTGGAGGATGGCTAGTTGTTAGCATCAGATAAATTTTCTAGTCCTTTAGTTGAAGTTATCTGTGTGCAATGCAAACATACTAAAGTATTTACATTACTCTGCATGTGTGCATGGAAATGTAAGCATTTGTTACATTAGTTTAAGTTAATTATCTCTTTTCGCTGGTGTACTGGAAGTATTTGTTGGTACTTGCATTTGTATTGTTTGTGTTCTTTTTCAGTTTTACAATAAAAAATATGACTATTTCCATTCATTAAGTCCTGCCAAATACATCACCTGTCTAATCTTTGGAGGATGAAACACTGGGGAATGAATGAATGAATACGATGTTAAGCTAGCTGTATAGCTGAAAACACGTTGCTTGCCAACAACTTTTAGTGAGGACAGCATACCAGTAGTTTCGGAGATGCGAGTGTCCCTGTTAGACAACTATGACCAGGAGGTCAGCTCTCACAGTAGCCCGCCGAGAGTAACCTCATGTGTACACTTTGACCTCACGGTGTCATTTTTTATTGTTCCTTTGCAAGTAAGTTTGAATGAGGTCAAAGTTAATTCATAACTTTATATTGTTATTTAATGTCCTCGATCGCTGCCTTTGTACTTCTGAATTATTGTCTTATTTTCATTACCTGTAGCACAACTTTGATCTATTCTTAGGACTGTTACTGTGCATTAAAACGAACATTTAAGCCAAATTCTATTGGAGGGACCGTTGAAGAATTAAATGTTCCTCCAACATCTGACCTGTTGTGTCAGACGCTGCTTATACTTGAAAAGGTTTCTGTTTTATTACTGGACAGGCAGAGAGCTCACCTGTAAGAGCTCACCTGTGTTTAGGTTCTGAGTGAAGCAGCTGACATGAAATATTCTGCATACCTCAGTCATTAGTGATGATGTTCAGGGCGCGGCACAGGTGAGGTCCAGGTAAACACATTATGTTCCAAGGTTTCCCTCCCACGTCTTTTTTCCCAGAGGTGAATGAATCCTAGCCTGATCACCCTCCCCTCCTTCCTGTTCTCAGACACAGCAGCTCCAGTCTGTCCAAACATGTCCTGGTTCCTCCCCTTCAGATCTGAACTCTGAAGATGGGTGGAGGAGCTGACAGGCCCCGTTGACTGCAGCAACACATGATTTGTAGATCAGAGCTCAGACTAGTTTCATGTGTGAGAAAGTGAAACTCAAACAGTCGCTGTTACAGAGAGGAGAAATGGCACAGCAAGGAGTTCAGCTGGATTCTGACAAATTCTCTTGTTCCATTTGTTTGGATCTACTGAAGGATCCGGTGGCTCTTCCCTGTGGACACAGCTACTGTATGGACTGTATTAAATCACACTGGGATGGAGAGGATGGGAAGAGAACCTACAGCTGCCCTCAGTGCGGGAAGATTTTCAGACCGAGGCCTGTCCTGGAGAAAAACGTCCTGTTAGCAGAGTTAGTGGAGGAGCTGAAGAAGACTGGACTCCAAGCTGCTGCTGCTGATCACTGCTATGCTGGAGATGAAGATGTGGCCTGTGATGTCTGCACTGGGAGGAAGAGGAAGGCTGGCAAGTCCTGTCTGGTCTGTTTGGCCTCTTACTGTCAGAACCACCTCCAGCCTCACTATGATTCACCTCCATTAAAGAAACACCAGCTGGTGGAGCCCTCCAAGAACCTCCAGGAGAACATCTGCTCTCGTCACGATGAGGTGATGAAGATTTTCTGTGGCTCTGATCAGCAGTTGATCTGTTATCTGTGCACAATGGATGAACATAAAGGCCATGAAACAGTCCCAGCTGCAGCAGAAAGGACCAAGAAGCAGAAGGAGCTGGAGGTGAGTCGAATGAACATCCAGCAGAGAATCCAGGACGGAGAGAAAGATGTGGAGCTGCTTGAACAGGAGCTGAAGGCCATCAAGGTCTCTGCTGATATAACAGTGGGGGACAGTCAGAAGATGTTCAACGAGATGATCCAACTCATCAAGAAAAGAAGCCGTGATGCGACGCAGCAGATCAGATCCCAGCAGGAGACTGAAGTGAGTCGAGTCAAAGAGCTTAAGGAGAAGCTGAAGCAGGATATCAGAGATCTGAAGAGGAAAGACGCTGAGCTGAAGCAGCTCTCAGATACAGAAGACAACACCCAGTTTCTCCTCAACTACCCCTCAGAGTCAGCACTCAGTGAGTCCACACCCTCATCCAGCATCAACATCCGTCCTCAGAGACACTTTGAGGAGGTGACAGCAGCTGTGAAACAGCTCAGAGATCAACTACAGGACATTCTGAAGAACATAGGGACAAACATCTCACTGAAAATCACCCAAGTGGATGTTTTACTGTCAGAACCAAAGACCAGAGATGAACTCTTAACATATTCAAGAGAAATCCCTCTGGATCCAAACACAGTAAACAGACAGCTGTTATTATCTGAGGGGAACAGAAAAGTGACATTAATGAGACAAAAACAACATTATCCTGATCATCCAGACAGATTCACTGGATGGTCTCAGGTCCTGAGTAAAGAGAGTCTGACTGGACGTTGTTACTGGGAGGTGGAGTGGAGAGGAGGAAGAGTTGAAGTAGCAGTCGCATACAAGAATATCAGCAGAGAAGGATACTCAGGTGAATGTGGATTTGGACAAAATGACAAATCTTGGTCTTTATGTTGTGACATCAACAGTTACACATTTTGGAACAACAATGTTGAAACTCCTGTCTCAGATCCTCGGTCCTCCAGAGTCGGAGTTTACCTGGATCACAGAGCAGGTATTCTGTGTTTCTACAGCATCTCTGAAACCACAACTCTCCTCCACAGAGTCCAGACCACATTCACTGAGCCGCTACATGCTGGGGTTGGGGTTTACATTTATGGAACCACTGCAGAATTTGTTAAACTCAGTTAGAGTGGTTCTATTGTGTGAGGGTGGGTTCATGTTCTTTTATTTCACTAAACCCGGGTGTGGTCTCAGTTTTTGCTCTTTTGTCTAATTGTTAGTGTAAATGGTGTTGGTATAGCTGTGTGATCCAATAGATGGCACTGTGGCACTGAATATGTTTGCACTGTTCGTATATATGTTTATTTTTATATGTATTTTATATTGTGTATTACATTGTAAATGTTATTTGGATTTGTATATAAGCATGGATATTTTGTTATGATTATGAGTAGCACTGCCTATTATTTTTGATACAGTTTGTTTACCTGTTTTGCGGGGCAATTTCCATTTCCTGTCTGGTTTGCGTAAATGGGAAACTGGTGCGTCGGATTAGGAAAAGAGGCATCACTGAGGCCATGCATATTAGTTTGTGACCAGACAAGGTAGAAAAAGGAAGAAGGAACCCCCCCAGCCTTAGCCACAAGCAGGCCAAAGTGGTACGTTTACTTTATTATATTGCATATGTGTACTGTTTTGGTGCTGCGGCTAATTATTTGTGTTATATCTTGTGTTTGTTTTCTGTTAGTTCTACGGTGTTTTGGTTTGGCGATCGGTGTTTAAACACAATAAAACATCAGTAAAAAGGGACTCTTGTCTTCGCGTTGTGTCTGAGGCCGGCATAGTTAGAAATTACTACAGCATGTGAGGGCGCTGCTCGTGTAGCGACCGGCAGGAGGGTGAACGTCTGTGTGCTTATCGTGTGAGTCTACGTCTTTGATTGTTGTTTAATCAGGTAATTATCCTTGATCTTGGTGGCACATGTTGTGTCACTAGTTTGTCACCTGTCTCTGACAATCTCTGGATATATAAACTGAAGGATAACTAGATATGGAGCTTTTATTTGCACTCATTTGGTGGACTACAATCGCCATTTCACTGGGCGTCAATGACTTCTGTCATCACCTGCACCCTGATGTCTCCAGCAAACTACAATATACCAAGGACATGTTGCTGCAGTTGAACAAACTTGTACCACTATCGGATTCGCTCGTTCAACACCTGAAAAATAACTTTATACACAAACACAATGAAAGTTTTAAGCACGCTAAACCCGGAAGCGGGGTAAAAGGGGTGGCGTTCGCCTGAGGCTGCGGCGACAAAAACCGAATTGCCTCCCACTTCCAACAATGATCCTGGCCAATGTGCAGTCCCTCCGAAACAAAACGGACGAGCTCCAGGCCAACGTGCACCATTTCCATCAGTACAGGAATGCTTGTGTGCTGGCCCTGACTGAAACCTGGCTCTCTAAAAACGATCCCGACTCAGACCTTCTCCTGGATGGCTTCGGGATTCCCTTCCGCATGGATAGGAACAGTGACGTCACAAGGAAGTCCCATGGAGGCAGGGTCTGTCTCTATGTCAAGCGAAGGTGGTGCAACAATATCACCATCAGGGACAGAACATGCACCCCCAACATCGAACTGCTGTCTGTGTCAGTCCGCTCTTTTTATCTCCCTAGAGAATTCCCCCAAATTTTTATCTCCGTGGTCTATATTCACCCTAAAGCCAATACCAAAAATTTAGCACACGTGATCAGACAATCCACAGAAGGACTACAGTCACTGTGTCCGGATGCTCCTGTTTTTTTTCTTGGGGATTTTAATCAGTGCAAACTGAGATCAACTCTGATTCATTTTTATCAGTATATCACCTGCGCAACTCGTTTTAATAAGACTCTTGATCTCTGCTATGGGTCCATCAAAGACGCTTTTAGATCATCCACACTGCCTCCCTTAGGGTCCTCAGACCACAACACCATTCTGCTGGAGCCTGCCTATAAGACTGTGTTAAAGAGGGAGGCTGCCCAATTTAAAAATGTAAAGATGTGGTCTCCACATGCTGTCCAGTGCTTGCAAGGGTTCCTGGACTGTACTGATTGGTGTGTGTTTATTCAGCCAGATGGACCCCAGAGCCCTTCAAGTACCACGGACATACATGAACTTACTTCGACTGTGTGTAGTTATATAACTTTCTGCGAAGAGTCTTGTATTCCTACACGACAGGTTCAAGTCTACCCTAACAATAAGCCACAGATAAACAATTCCTTGAAGGAAATGATAAAGAGAAAGCATGATTTATTTAAAAAGGGCAGTGTTGTGGAGAACTGAGAGGCAAAAAGACTAGTCAGAGCAGAAATTTAAAAAGCTAGACTCAATTATAAGGATAAAATTGAACAGAAATTTAACAGCAAGGATCTTAAGTGTCTGGAATGGTATGTCAGCCATGACATGCACTAAAAAGTTAAAGAACGGTGAAGTAAGATTAGATGGTTTTAACTCAGACAAGGAGCTTGCTGATCTTTTTAATCGTTTCAGGTTTGACTCAGATACTTTTAGAGAAAAAGTAGATCAGATAAGGTTCGAAACTGCCTCTGCCACAGAGCCTACTTTTAATTTTAATCTTGACTTTAATGTTGAGGATGTAAGGACTGTATACAGCAAAACCAAAACCAACAAAAGCCCAGGCTCTGATAACATCTCTGGTCACCTCCTCAGACACTGTTCAGATCAACTGTCTGTTGTTTTCCTTCATATATTTAAGCGCTCTTTGGAGCCTCAAACGGTCCCTGAACTGTGGAAAAAGTCAACAGTTGTGCCTGTGGCTAAAGTAAAATCCCCAAGATCTATTAATGATTACAGACCTGTACCCCTGACCTCACTAGTAATGAAAGCTTTTGAAAAACTAATCAAGAGAGAGCTGGTGGAGTCTGTGGAGGACGTTTTAGACCCTTTGCAATTTGCATATAGGAGTAAAAGAGGTGTGGATGATGCGGTTTTAACTCTTCTTAACTTTGTTTTTAAACACCTTGTAGGCCCGGCCACGCACGCACATCAACAGTTTTTAGATTTTACTTCTGCTTTTAACACAAACCAGCCCCATATTTTAGCCTCTAAATTATTATCAAATTTTAAGTTGTGTTTTGGTATTGTTGGCTGGATCTTAGATTTTCTAATAAACAGACCACAATGTATCAGAGTCAGTGTTGCTCTGTTGGACGTCCTCCTCTCCTCCACTGGTTCTCCACAGGGCTGTGTCCTCTCACCCATTTTATACATCCTGTACACTGATAACTGTAGAAGTTTACACCCAGGAAGACACATCCTGAAGTCTGCTGATGACACAGTCATAGTGAGCTTGTTACAGGGAGAGGACACAGCCCCGGGACAAGTAGTGGATGATTTTATTCATTGGTGTGACGACTCATTTTTAAACTTAAATGTGTGAAAAAACCAAGGACATGTGTATCGATTTTAGAAGGAAATCAAACCCACCACCTTTAACTGTGATTAACTCATTGGCTGCCAGCCATTTTCAAGCATTTTGACTGATTTTTCAAGACCCACAGAATTTTTTGTACTGTTACCCTGTAACATCTAAAACCAGATTCTGAAAGTTTGTTTCCAGCTTGTTACATTCTTCTGTAATCAGCAGTTGAATAGAAGCAAGTTTTACACAAAACGCCAGTTTCTGACCAAAAAGCTGAGAAAACAGGATTTTAGTGAAAAGAAACGTGTCGAGCAGAACAGAGACTTTGAGGCTCATGTTTTTAGCTTTAGTGACACCTCAAACATCTGAACATTGGTTCCTTCTATCAAACAATAAAAACAACACTGAGAAAGGGCTTTTGATGGCAAAATGATTATTATTTCACAAATGTATAACAATGTACAATGACAATTTTACATCTGACAAACATGTATGAACTTATTTCCAGGTATATGTGTTTGTGGATGTGAATCTGGTGGGTTGGGGTCTTCCTCACGACCTCTGCTGGATGGACGATCTGTAAATTATAGAAATACATACAATTACCATAAAAATATACGTGTTTGCTGCAGTTTGATGTGGAGAAAGATGCTTTTTTTTACCTTGCTTCTTAGCGCTGCCAACAGGAGTGGGATCTCTGCTGGATGCACCATCTGTAAACTGAACATTGCTTCACGTCAGTCCTGACAACAGATTTTACAGTAGTTTATATGATGTAGTGGAACTAAATGGCGTTTATGTGGCGTGGACTGAAGGAGGGGGGACGGGGGGATCGCTTTGAGGTCGGGATCGCGTTGATGTCGGACCGATTATCTGTCAAACCACGCTCAAAACGATAGCAATAAAAGTTAGCTAGCTAGCAAGTTAGCAAATCAAATGGATCTTTATTCATAAAGCAGATTAGTTCTCACCTCCTTCATGTCTTCTGGAGAATCTGGAACGAGGCTCTGCTGCTCCGGTTGACCCAGACGGCAGCCGATCATCTGGAGAATCTGGATCAGGTTCTGAATTCATCCGGCCCAGATTCGTCTGAGCTGGACTGTGGAGAAATGCTGCGTCATGAAGTGCGCCGAGGATCACCACTTGGCCTTGGTTTATGATCGTCTTCTCTCAAGATCGCGACTCTCAATACTATTGAGATACAATCTACAATACAATACTATTTAGAGCCTCACATGCTCTGCTCCAGTCTGAGCTGCCTGAACTTAACCGTCTTCTCTTGTTGCCCCATTTTCTCCCTCATAAACTCTCGACCTCTTCTCAGCTATATGCCCATCTTGGCTCATCTCTCATCCAGATCATTGCACTGCTGCCACCTACAGGGCCCCAGTTGGTCACTACACCACAGTACAAGTCTGAAAGTTATAGGAGAGCTCTGCCAGAATGTCCCCTACCGCCTCCCGTTGAAAAACATATTTGACATAAAAACACGTCAATGGCAGCGAGCGGTTGGATTTGAAATGACGCAAAATGACGTCAATGGCAGTCAATGAGTTAAGGGGGACACAGTGGAGCGTGCCATCAGTTTTAAGTATCTTGGTGTCGTCATAGACGGTAAACTGTCTTTTAATGACAATACAGATGTTGTGTGCAAAAAACCCCAGCAGTGACTGCACTTCCTCCAGATGCTTAACCGGTTCGGGGTGTGTTGACTGATGGCAATGTTTGAATATGTCCTGACCTTTGCCATCATCACCTGGTTTGGCAGCCTCTCGTTGGCAGATAGGAAAAGGTTGGAATTATTACAGTTGCAGATAAAATTATAGGGGTCACATTATCAGACCTGTCAACAACCTTTAGTAGGAGGGTAAACTCGAAGGCTCAGGACATCATACAGTGTCCTGATCATCTTCTCCACACATAGTTTGAGCTCCTCGCCTCAGGCAGGAGATTTAGAGTACCAAAGGCTAAATCAACCAGGATGAAGATTTCATTCATAAGTCAAGCCATCACACAACTAAATATGAATTTTAAGAAGTGAATACTTATGATATGCAGTGATAGTCCTGACTTCTGTTGTCCTTCATGGTTTATTGACACTTTTCCTTGTCAGTGTTGTTTTGAACCTATGTGACCGTCTTCCCATGTTTTTATGTTTTCACCTGCCTGCAAAGCAAATTTCCCTCAGGGGACAATAAAGTTGAAAGTTGAAGTTGTGTTACAGCCTACCCTGGTAGGGTGTGTGTGTGGCGGGGGGGAGAAAAAAAAAATCATATAGCACATATATCATATAGAAAAAAATGATCAGTATCATTATGTATTATTAATAATTACAGTAATATTATATGTCTATTAGTTATATATAACATCAACATTATCAAATTTATAATAATTACTATGGTTATATATATCAACATTATCACAGTTATAATAATTATATTTCTTATTCTATGATAAATAATCATAATTTGTCAAACTGCACAAACAGAGAAAAATAAGACAAAAAAATAAACATCCAGTCTGGCAAAAGGCGTCCGGAACTTGCCTGAAAATCATCGAGTTTTTAGGTTATATTCAGCATAAAAATAATTATTTAATGATTACTGGCACTCGTCATGGAAAGTATCAATTAACAACTACTAATAGTGAATTCGGCTTGCTTTATTTTCAAAAAGGCGACAAAAATAGACATAAAACTGGAAATAAGGCAGCGTGACAGGGGAGCTGAGCGGAGGTCAACCGTCTCCGGAGCAGCTCACCGGCCGCTCAGGTATCATCAGCTCCGGCAGGTGAAGTTCAGCTTCCTGTGATTATAAAACAACAAATATCAAACTGTCACAAGTTCACTATCATGTTTAGTCACCGTTAAATCAGTCACTGCGGTCTTTTGTTAGTTAAATACAGAACTTTAACGACGACATTTCGGGGAAGTAACGGGACAGCTAGCTTGTTTGTACCGTTAGCATATTAGCTTGAACGCTAGTTAGCTCGTTAGCACATTAGCTTGAACGCTAGTTAGCTCGTTAGCTAATTAGCATCGGACCGGCGGCAACACAGAAGATGAAACTTGGATATTTGTTCTCCATTAAAGAACAGAGAAGAGAAGATGGACTTTACAGGTGAGTCAAACACTCCTTCACCTGTGTGGCTGCTTGTATAAATGTGAACACAAACTCTACAGGTCGTCGTGTAGCATAAATTAGTTTAGCTGCTGTTTAATTAGAAAGATGAAGGCCGCAGTAATTCAGAATGTAGTCGTTTGTTCTCATCGTGGAGCTTCACATTTCACTTTTGTGTCTCTTTTTAAGTATTTTAAGGGCATTTTGTGTGTTTATGGTTGTTTAAATATGTCTTTGTGGTTATATGTAATTTTGTGTGTCTTTGTGATTGCTTTGTGTCACATAAAACTACTATTTGTGGTAGTGTTATGGTTCTTTTTATTTGAGGTTATTTTATATCATTTTCTGTATACTTGTCATTGTTTATGCCACTTTCTGTATATTTGTATTTTATGTCACTTTTTTATCTTTGTGGTCGTTTGATGTCACTTTCTATCTATTTGGGGTTGTTTTGTGTCATTTTCTGTCTGTTTTTGGTTATTTAATGTCATGTTTTGTCTATTTGTGATTATTTGATGTCACTTTCTGTCAAATTGTGGTTATATTATGTCATGTTTCTCCACTGTGATTGTGGCCGTTTATCACAGTGGAGAAAAATGTGCTTGCGTTCTCGTGGACTTGTGAAACGTCGTCAGTTGGAGCCCAAGTACTGATCCAATTCAAAGTTCACATCTCACCAAGTACGGATGAAATCCCCGGATGTGTTCTCGATTTACCCACATTATCGACGAAGCATCGGACCAGACTTGTGTGGACTCGAGGCAGTGAAGTATCCCATAATGCATTTCGTGTCAACTAGCAGAAAAGACCGAGGAGAAACCTTTCAAAGGTAGTGCGAGATTTCTGTAAGTACTGCTGTTATTGTTACACAAAATGTAGTTATTTTAGGTGAGAAAGTAGTTGTATACACGCCTCAAATATGTGTTTAATTTATCAAGATGAAGTCTGCTTAAAAATTTAATCCAATAGTTTCGGAGATGTGAGCGTCTCGGTTAGACAGCTACGACCAGGAGGTCAGCGCTCACAGTAGCCCGCTGAGAGTCACCTTATCTGGGTATAGACTTTCTGACATCTGCCGCTGGCTCTGATGGTTCTGTAGCAATTAAACAAGGATATAAGTGGTTTTACGTTTATCTAACGGACACACTTTGGCCTCACAGTGTCATTTTTTTTTTGTTTGTTTTGTTACTTGACAGGCAGAATAAGAGCTCACCTGTAAGAGCTCACCTGTGTTTAGGTTCTGAGTGAAGCAGCTGACATGGAATATTCTATGTAGCTCAATAATTAGTGATGATGTTTAAGGCGTCCAGGTAACCACATTGTGTTACAAGGTTTCCCTCCCACGTCTTTTTTCCCAGAGGTGAATGAAACTCAGGCTGATCACCCTCCCCTCCTTCCTGCTTTCAGACACAGCAGCTCCAGTCTGTCCACACATTTCCTGGTTCCTCCCCTTCAGATCTGAACTCTGAAGATGGGTGGAGGAGCTGACAGGCCCCGTTGACTGCAGCAACACGTGATTTGCAGATCGAGCTCAGACTAGTTTCATGTACGAGGAAGTGAAACTCAAACAGTCGCTGTGACTGAGAGGTGAAATGGCGCAGCGAGGAAATCAGCTGGATTCTGAGAAATTCTCTTGTTCCATCTGTTTGGATCTACTGAAGGATCCGGTGACTACTTCCTGTGGACACAGCTACTGTATGGACTGTATTAAATCACACTGGGATGGAGAGGATGGTCAGAGAATCTACAGCTGCCCTCAGTGCTGGAAGATTTTCAGACCGAGGCCTGACCTGGAGAAAAACGTCCTTTTAGCAGAGTTAGTGGAGGAGCCGAAGAAGACTGGACTCCAAGCTGCTGCTGCTGATCACTGCTATGCTGGAGATGAAGATGTGGCCTGTGATGTCTGCACTGGGAGGAAGAGGAAGGCTGGCAAGTCCTGTCTGGTCTGTTTGGCCTCTTACTGTCAGAACCACCTCCAACCTCACTATGATTCATCTCCATTAAAGAAACACCGGCTGGTGGAGCCCTCCAAGAACCTCCAGGAGAAGATCTGCTCTCGTCATGATGAGGTGAGGAAGATTTTCTGTTGCTCTGATCAACAGTTGATCTGTTATCTGTGCACAATGGATGAACATAAAGGCCATGAAACAGTCCCAGCTGCAGCAGAAAGGACCAAGAAGCAGAAGGAGCTGGAGGTGAGTCGACTGAACATCCAGCAGAGAATCCAGGACAGAGAGAAAGATGTGGAGCTGCTTGAACAGGAGCTGAAGGCCATCAAGGTCTCTGCTGATAAAACAGTGGGGGACAGTAAGAAGATGTTTGATGAGATGATCCAACTCATCAAGAAAAGAAGATCTGATGTGAAGCAGCAGATCAGATCCCAGCAGGAGACTGAAGTGAGTCGAGTCAAAGAGCTGGAGGAGAAGCTGAAGCAGGAGATCAGAGATCTGAAGAGGAAAGATGCTGATCTGAAGCAGTTCTCAGATACAAAAGACAACACCCAGTTTCTCCTCAACTACCCCTCAGAGTCAGCACTCAGTGAGTCCACACCCTCATCCAGCATCAACATCCGTCCTCGGAGACACTTTGAGGAGGTGACAGCAGCTGTGAAAGAGCTCAGAGATCAACTACAGGACATTCTGAAGAACATAGGGACAAACATCTCACTGAAAATCACCCAAGTGGATGTTTTACTGTCAGAACCAAAGACCAGAGATGGACTCTTAACATATTCAAGAGAAATCACTCTGGATCCAAACACAGCACACAGACGGCTGTTATTATCTGAGGGGAACAGAAAATTGACAGTAATGATAAGAGACCGTTATCCTGATCATCCAGACAGATTCAGTTATTATTATCAGGTCCTGAGTAAAGAGAGTCTGACTGGACGTTGTTACTGGGAGGTGGACTGGATGGGAGATACAGTTGATGTAGCAGTCGCCTACAAGAACATCGACAGAGAAGGAGACTCAGATGATTGTGGATTTGGACTAAATAACAAATCTTGGTCTTTATATTGTGACACCAACAGTTACACATTTTGGTACAACAACATCCAAACTCCCGTCTCTGGTCCTCGGTCCTCCAGAGTCGGAGTTTACCTGGATCACAAAGCAGGTGTTCTGTGTTTCTACAGCGTCTCTAAAACCACGACTCTCCTCCACAGAGTCCAGACCACATTCACTGAGCCGCTACATGCTGGGGTTGGGGTTTATGATATTTTCAACACTGCTGAGTTCGTTAAACTCAAATAGAGTGATTCTGAGGGTGGGTTCATGTTCAACCCTGATTTAACTCCATCATATACAGTTTATTTCTGTAGTTGCAGCTAATAATCAGTGAGATGATGATGGACCTGATTGATCCTGAAGTGTTTTAGTCGTTTTTAAAGCTGCTTCCAGCTTCTGAAACATGAACATTTGTTGATTTTATTTTTCATATCTGAAGAGAAACTGAACATTTTTGGGTTTTGGATTTAAACTGTTGAATTGTTGAGCTGTGGGAGATTAAAATATGAGTTTGTTTTGGTATTTTCTGAGATTTGTGTTGCTCTTTGTTTGGGTGGAGCTCCTTCCTGTGTCTGTTCAGCTGTTAGTGATGGCTTTTATTGGCCTTGTCCACATGAAAATGTAAATAAAGTAGTGAAAATACAGGAGAGTGTGAAAGACGTGCGTTTTGTCACTTTCCATCTATTTGTTGTTATATTATGTCATTTTTCGCCACGTAGAAAATCACTCTGTGATTGTGTTATGTCATTATTTGGCTCTTAGTTGTCTTTTTTATAATAGTGGAAATAATGAGAATCAGAACAAAAGATACTTTGAGTCATAACTATAAATGATCCCTGACACGGAGACAAGATGGATCAGGATCTGTAAGATAAGATATGGTCAGATAATCTGTTATTAATCCCACAGTGGGGAAACAAAGTGTTACCGCAGCAACATGGGCTGAGCACACATGTAGGAAAATAAAACTAAACAAAAATATACATAAATACTGTTAATATCATACAGATTCTTCCAGATGTGGAAGTTCAGATATTGCACATATTCCTCTGCATGTATAAAATAATATTACACATATTTATATACTGAAAAACAATGATAATACTGATAATGCCCAGATTTAGCAGACGTCACTTTAACAGACTGATAAAGCAGAAGTGTTGCATATCTTAGGTGAAAAGGGCCTTTAATACAGCTACACTACTGATGTCTTTTCCACCATCTTTTAAAGTAGTTTTACAAGTGTTATAGATTTTATTCTGTGTGGTGTTAAAAACTTTCGCACTCACCATGTTTGACCACCAGGTGGCAGCAAAAGCAAAGACAAGACTCTGCATCAGGCTGCAGTTTCCTGATCTGATCCCTCCACAGCAGGAAAAAAAGCTTCAGCAGGATTAAAAACAAATTCTCTCAGAGGCTGACGTCACCTCAAGCTTTAATGTCGTGTAGAAGTCCCATTTCTGCTTTTGGTTGACTGATTTTTGACCTAAACACTCTGTAAACACCAGGTTTTCTGCAGTAACTGGTCACGAAATGTGATGGTGATGTGATTTTTTAAAGTCTCAAGCAACAAGAAGCACAGAAACCTTTAAACAACCTTTAAACGTTCACGGTACTGCTGAAAAATATTGATTTTTGGGGAATTTTTTCAAAGCATTTCTTAGCTGTTTCACTTTTGAGGGAGCTGGGAGCGAAATAAAGGCAGTGAGGGAGGAGTAGAGGGGGAGGACATGTCTGACCCGGCAGGAGGAGAGGATACAGTCCAACCAGTGCTCTGCTTTCCCCGCTCCAGTTTCCCTCTCCCAATAGGCAGAGATCCAGGAAGAGGAAGTGTATGTAAGGTGGGGGCGTGGCCTGCTAGAGTCTCTCTTTGGGGACCATGCGGCCAGCTCAGGTGAGTTTGTGTTGTAAGGTACAGGTTTGTTTCGTTTGTTCTCCTGTTTTGTTTTCATTAGCACGTAGCAGTTATGTATGGCTTCTAGCTCTATTGTAGCATTGTAGCATTTAACAGTAGCTAAAGCTGTAGTAGCATGGAAATATCTTAGCAGTTAGCATTGGCATTTGGTAGTTAGCACTAGCGCTACAGGCAAATCTGGCTGTATAGTCTCCTTGCGGGTGTTAAGTTTATTAGTAGTATTGAAGTATTTTAGCAGTTAGTGGTTAGCATTAGCATGTAGCATTTGCACTAGCTAAATGGTAGCATCGGCACTGGTCACTACCTGAAGCGTCTCCTAAATGGGCCTGGGTCAGTTGAACGTGGCAGTGCTAGTTGAATTAGCAGTTAGCATTTAGCAGTTAGCTAAATGTAACATTGGCACTGGTCACTACCTGGAGCATCTCATAAACGGGCCTGGGTCAGTTGAACGTGAAAGTGCTGGTTGAATTAGCAGTTAGCATTAGCATTTAGCAGTTAGCTAAATGGTAGCATCGGCACTGGTCACTACCTGGAGCATCTCCTAAACAGGCCTGGGTCAGTTGAACGTGACAGTGCTAGTTGAATTAGCAGTTAGCATGTAGCATTTGCAGTAGCTAAATGGTAGCATCAGTACTGGTCACTACCTGGAGCATCTCCTAAACGGACCTGGCTCAGTTGAACGTGGTAGTGCTGGTTGGATTGTGTAGGATTAGTGTGAACTGGCACTAGGGGGGGCGACTCTGGGACTCCAGAGTTCACCTCCTAGCCTCCTGGAGGTGTCGTGGGACTAAGTAGGAGAAACAGCGTTGAAGGGAGGTTTCCACCTGATGACCCCCAGAGACGTGTTAGGAATCACTGCTACTGGTAGGTATAGAGACAGATTAGGGGTCCTAGGTCCTTCATTGATGGTGAATCCTTTATTTTAGTTTAGCATTGACGTTAGTTTAAACACAAGTGTATCGTGTTTAAACTAACGTGGTGGAGCTTTATTACATGAGACACCTGCGAAGTATCATACTTGTTGCCAATTATTTAATTAAATCCTGGGATTGCAGCTACTTCAATATGAATATTTTCTGGTTTCTTTCTTCCTCTGTGACAATAAACTGAATATATTTAGACAAAAAATACAGCTGAAGACATCATTTTGACATCTTTCAGCATTCTCTGACATATTATAGACAAACAACCAATCGATCAGTCCAGGAAATAATCAGTAGATAAATTGACAATGGAAATGAGCAGCTGTCAGCTTTTTTATTTTAAAACTTGGCTAGACTCGTTGCTGTGGCTTTGCATCCTTGTGTTTTATAAAATCGGCCTCTTGTGGAATCAGCTGACTGAATTCAGCTCATTTAATGCTGCACGGGTGATTTTTGGCAGGTTAAAGCTCCGACGGCGGCTCCATCACTGCCGAGGCTAATGGAGGGCTGATGAAATGTTAATGTGGAATCATGGGAGGTTCAGTAAAACCCATCAGGAGGCTCAAATCAATGGGAGGAAGAAATCAAGACCAGCTCATGACCCATGACAGATGAAGAAATATAAAGATGTTTCCTTGCTGGATGGAATTATTCAAGACAGTAAAGTGTGTTTGGATTAAATACGCTTTAAAATAGAAGGTAAAATCTTCTAATTCATAGTTTAGTGGAGCTGTGCTTTAAAACGTAAATAAAATGTGACTTACTGGGTTGAATCCAACAGACGATCAGTGTTAAGTTTTCAGATTTTTCTTGGATTAAGTTCTCATCTTCCCGTTGGAACAAATATATAAAATAAAATAAAACGCGCTGACCTTATGGCAGCTTTGGGTTTGCATCTCTGTAATGTTGACTAGTCAGTCCTTCCAGGATTTATTGGGCGTTTTTCCAGATTGTTGCTCCTAAAATGTCTGAATTCGCGGCAGCTTTTCCAAAAAATTGCGATGTAAGTTTTGATGTTTTAAGTGTATTTGTTGCGATAAAATTGCGGGAGACAGTAAAAAATTGTCAAAAAGGTGCATTTTTTCTTTGTTTTGTATAATTCATTAAAAATGTTAAAGGTTTAAAAAGTTAATTCCACATCCTGGCACACGCGTGTTCACACACACGCTCACAGCTCGTCACGTCAGTTAATGAATCTAACTGACCTTCATTGTTTCAGTGCTGCCACAGATCTGGATGCAACAGCTTCATCACGGTGGTTTGTCTGGTCTGTGGTCCGCTGGTTTCACCCATTCTCCTGATATGTTTACGGTAGAAAAGTGTTTGTCAGTGGATGGTTTTGGTTTGTGTTCCACCTCAATATTCCACGGCGTGAAAACAGTTTAGCTCCGCTTTGGTGAAGAACATCAGGGAATTGTTCTGCAGGTGTTTTTGTTGCATCTGTATCTTCAAACCATAAACAAGGAAGTGAATTCGGTGACGTACGTGCATTACTGGGGACTGCTGTGATTGGTGGAACTCACGGGAGGCGGGACAAAATTGCAGAAAAGTTGCGGTGATTGGACGAAATTGCAAGGTGGCGCAGAATTCATGGAAACTGGTTGAATTTGCGTTAACTGTTGTGATCGCAACATCGCGAATTCCTGGAGGGACTGACTAGGGGTAGGAATAACAGGGTACCTTACGATATGATACGCGATACATGGCTCATGATAATGCGATAATTGATATATTGCAAGACAATCACATAATAATACATCAGAATATCTATAACCTGGATATACTCGTACCTTGGTTCCAGTGTGTCTGATATTATTTGCTGATTGCTCCTTTAAGGGCTTACATGTAAATCCATACGAAACTGAATAAAAGAGAGAAAATCTGTAAAATAACAAACTTTATATTTTTTAGTTCTTAATTTGCCAAGTTTTTCCTGTAAATGATATTATTTGCTGATTTAAATACAGTGGAAATAAAATATGTTTGTGGTCAAAAGTTGGTAAAGAACAAATTACAATTTATAGAAGACATTACAGTTTAAACCTGTTTTTATTTATTTATTTTTAATTAAGTAAAACAGAAAATTTGCAAAATAACACTGTCAAATTAATGATTTATTTATTATTTAATCTCTAGTATCTAATCTTTTTCAATGTATTATATAATGCAGTCGTTTTGGTGATTTAAATATAGTAAAACATTTAGATTTTGACATTATTTACTATTTTGGCCTTTTTTTAATTTTTACGATTAACATGTAAATTAATACTTTTTGTGATGATTTTACAAGTTGTTATCTCTAATTTAACAAAACAGGGACAAATCTGTAAAATAAAAGTAAACTGTTCAAAACATGCTGTTAAAAAACGGACAAAATGTTAAAAATATATGTAAAAACAAATGTTGAAAATAAAAGTTCACCTTGTGCTTTTGCATGGGAAGGAAAACCTCACAGGAAGATCCCACCTGGACGTAAACAAACTTTCCTCTGAAATTCAGCCGCGAGCAGGAAGACGAGTTTGACAGCGTCGAGCACAAACCGAACAGAACAGCAGATTTCTAACAAGCCCCGAAGAGAAACGGGCTCGACGCTGATGCTGATGAATGTTCGCTAAATATCACGGCTGTCTGCAGCACCGAGCTGGAGATGATGGAGGAGGAGGAGGAGGAGGGAGGATGGAAAATCAGAGACGGGTGAAGAGGAGATGACGGTGTAGGAGGGAAAACAGATGAGGTCAACAGAAACGGGAGAAAATGTAGGTAAAAAGCAGACGATTAGAAAACGCAGAGATGAGGAAGACGAGGACGAATTTATCCTGTTCAAAGGAGGAAACAGGGGAAGGGAAAATGGAGAATAGATGAATAGAATAGTGAATCTTGTGCAGGAAGGAAGTTGGAGGTGAAAACATGAGTTAAATAAATAGGGGTGGGAATCACAGGGTACCTCACATGATACGATACGATGCATGGCTCATGGTATCGATACTATCACGATACAGCGATACTGTGATAATCGATATACTGCAAGACAATCACATAAAGATGCATCAAGATATCTATAACTTTCATATATTCATACCTTGGTTCCAGGGTGTAGCATTTTTAGAAACCCTTCATTTTAAACCACACTGTACGGGTGGAGGTCTTTCAAATGAACCCAGTGATGGACGTTGTAATGCTGGCGGCCATCTTTGCTTTAAACGTTGTGCTAACGGCTGCAGGCTGACTTGAAACGTTGCTGCATCAGCCGCTTCCTGGGCCAGGAGTTCAGGATGGTGGTGTTGCAGGTGGGTTTGCATGTTGGTGGTGTTTCCTGTGTGCTTTACTTTGGCGAGGCAGTTCTTGCGTATGGTATAGTCTTTGTCCAGCTTGCTTGTTCCCTCAATGAACCCAAATGGGTCCACACTTTGGACTTAAACGTGGATGGGGCGTCTCTTACGGTAGCGTTGCTGTCCTCCATTCATGTGATAAATGCCACCGTGTGGAGTCAATAAGTAGTGACGCTGGAGAAATGGCAGCTGGCAGGTTTTTAGAGCACCTTATCAGAGCGCCTTATTATATTAATTAAAGTATGGATATTTGTCACCAGCGTATTGATACTCATACCGCATGAGAAGTGACGATGATATATTGTTGTATTGATATTTTGTCACACACTATAAATGAAGATAAGCTATTTGGAGTGAACATAAAGAGCAAAATTACACAGAGGAGAATGGAGGAAAAAAGTAGAGGATTCAGAAGGAATTTTACTGTTTTATAGACTAGAATAAACCTGAGAAAATGCAGATTTTTTCCCCCCAACTGTACTGTTTAGTCCGCCTCAGTTCCTATATGTATAAAAATATTAATCTACCTTGGAAGTTTCTCTTTTGTTGCTTTTCAACAGTGATTCATGGTTAATTTTGTTTTTTTGGGAAAGAATTTACAACAAAAGACTCTTTTGTGGCTCAAAAAAACCCCTTGATTTTAACTGAAATCAATTATTTTACGTGTTATATTTTTAATTAATTGACATCACTTTGCAGAAATCCGTTTTCAGTTTGACACTTGCTTTGAAAGAGTTTTTTTTTGCTAATTTTTGTCAACAAAAGCCCAATTATTGAACATGAATCAATGTTGATGAGCAAAAAAAGGGGGAAACGTCCAAAATATTGCTTGAAATATTTCCATTCAACTGATTAAGTTGGAGTAAGTGATGGTTTCTCTTGTGGATTCGTCATTGAAAGCAAGAAATGTGCAGGTTTTCTTTGCACAAAACAAGTTGTATAATGCGTTTAATTTGCACATTGCAGCGTCAATGCTAAAATCATACATCGTGCAGCATCGGTTTATATCCGTCTGCAGCTGCTTTTATCCGGATGTGAACAAAGAGGATGCAGGATAAGAGGTGTGGTGAGGAGCAGGCTGTGGTGGAAATTTCCTGGAGGAGGATGACATTTGAGAGGGTTGGTGAAGAGGAGCTGGAGAGGATTAATGTGGAAAGAAGGGGGAAGGAGGAAGACGAGGAAGGGAGCCGGGAAGGCGTGGGAGGCTAAGAGTGATCGGTCACAGCGTGGCGCGACGACTAAACAGCTCCACGGGTTTTCTCTGGAAGCTGGCGGGAAAAGACGGGTGGAGCTGCTGACGAATGGCGGTTAAATATCAGAGCTGATGGTGAAAGTGGTGCAGGAGGAATCTGGGGGAGAAGATGGGAGGAGATTCTAACGACACAGCAGCCTAGAAACAGTTCAGCTGCTGATGAATGTCGGTTAAATGTTCCTTCTTTGACTTCTGTGACTTAAATTTTATTCCATGTGTGGTTTCGTTCTTTTAGCTCTCCGATCCAAAGCTCCTCTCACATTTCCCGCTGCAGTCTAAAGTCCTGCACAGAAACAGAACGGAATAAACAAAGCAATTAAACTCTTGTGATTGTTTTACCAAAATGTACAAAAACTAAAATCAGCATATATATAAATAAATACCTATCACACCTTTAGAGTGCAAGTTGTTTCCCTTAAATGTTCCAAAAATGGAATTTAAGACCGTCACATAAGGGATACTTACTAAATTGCTTACTATGAGGTAATAAATCTTAGAAATATAACATGTAATTTCCTAAATGTACAATATAACTTGAGTTTACTGTGTAATAGACTTGGAACATATGAAGATACCCTCAAAATATTAGCCCACCCTGGGCCAGTGGTGTAGCTAAGCGCATTTAATGAAATGCTCTACTTGAGTGCAAATATAAGGTGCGTGTACTTTGCTTTAGGGAAATTGCGCTTGTAATTACATTTATCTGCACAGAAAACATATGAATACATTTTAAAATGTGCAAGCACTGCAGTATAAAGTCCTGCACCTCTGTGGAAACAGAACAACCATGAAGAAGGAGACAGAACTCATACCCCTTTTCCACCGACCTGGTTCCAGGTCTAGTCCAGAGCCAGAGCCTGACTTAGCACCAGTTCTTTGTGTTTCCACCACCTAAGCACCGACTCCAGGTTCTAAAAACTGGTTTTCAGCAAGCACCAACTCTTTGCTGGTCCAGAGCTAAGCACCGAGTACGTCAGGGGCTGGGGGCGGGGTTATGGTGACCAACCATCAGCGGTGGAAAGGGACACACAAGCGCTAATTAGTGTCCTTGTTCTCCAGGACGTCCCTGGTCCCATCACACATGTATTGGAATGACTCCTGGAAGTTTACCACAAACTGTTGACCTGAAATCCGCTACAGTTGTGTCCCACCAGTAGCGTGATCACGGATGTGTCCAGGCAACAGGAGGACCTCCGCCTCACAATCAGCCTTAAGACCATCTATACAGATAAACATAGATATTATCATCAACTTACTGCGTTTGTTTAACTGCTATGTAATGGATGCAAGCGTAGTGGTTTTACGGTGACCCAGTGGCTCCAATTTGACTCCTTGCTAATGGAAAAGCAAACAGGTTCTTAAGAGGAACCAGATTCGAACCAACTAAGCACCAGAACTAGCACCTGGTTCTTCTTGGTGGAAAAGGGGTATCGGAAATGTCTTCTGTGCAGACTGATGCAGTTAGAATGACAGAAATCAGAAAAAAAACAACTTAAAGTTCAGTTGAATCTTTCTTTCTTTCCCTACAAAAACTGGATTCGCCTTGTACAACATGACGTGAATAATTCAAGATGTCCATCTGGCCGTTCGGAAATTAATTACTTTTTTACCCGTGTCAACTTCGATTGGCCCTAAATCCCATTTCTTCTAATGTATGAAAGCTTTCTAAGCTTTAGCAATGTCACTGATCAAATAGATCGTATGTATTAGAGATATATATTTTCTTATTTTTTTTGAAAATCCATTTTACTTGCAATTTTTCAACAAATCTTGAATCTTAGAGGTCTTCAGCAAAAAAACCCCCGAGGCTTCTTTTCCAGTATTTGCTGCTTCCTCTCCATTCACCAGAAACGTCCGAACATCTCCTGAACATTTGAAGCCTGTAGGACGTATACTTGAAGAGATGCAGACATCTGAAAGTGGCGTCTCCTTCAATTTCCAGTTTCAGTTTTGGCCAATCAAAGCTGAGATGGGTAAAAAAGTAGTTAATTTCCAAACGGCCAGATGGACATCTTGAATCATTCCTGCAAAGTTTCAACAGATTCTGATGTGTTCAAGCAACTAACTTCCCCCAAAACCCTCTGACTTGACATGGAATGACCAACCAGCTTTATTTGCAATAATAATAATAGTAATATCACCCCTGAAGATACTACTTGATACTTAAACCTGCCTTGGAGAAAAATCCTATGAAAACAAGCATCTTCTTCATGTTGGAGTCCAAATGTTTTATTCCTTTTAATACCAGTCGGTTTATTTTTGCTCTAATAACCTGTGATGCTACATAAATCTGCCAACAACCTCCTGTTTCCGTTTCAAGTTTCCAGTAAAACAAAAAAGCGAGGCTGACTGCTGTATTAGCTCATGATGAGGAGGGCTGGCAGAACCGCACTGCTTTCCATTACGACTCATTATACGAGACATAATAAATGTTTGAGCCTTTCCAGACCATTTTCCTTATGAATCCGATTTACTGCTGCGTATTAAAGCGCTGAAAGTCTTTTGCAGGTTTCCCCCGAGTCATCGGTCCAAAAGACTGCACCCATATTCTCATTACTTCAGCGTGAGGCCGAGGAAATCTTTTCGCAACCTTAATGCAGCGTGATAATGTCATGATCAGAGCTGTGCTGCGATAAATGCGCTCATGTGTTCATTTTTTACCACTGGGACTCGTCTCTAGCTGCCTTCTCCGCCTTTGAGATGCTTCTCAGATTAGTGTTTGATGTTTTTCAGTCCGTTCTTCTTCTGAGGGTTTAAATTCGTCTGGTTTATTTTCCTCCTTCTCCTCCAGTGCAGTTAGTTTGAGTGCTGTGTTGCTTTAATGCACCCAGGTCCAGACCTTTAAATGCTCTGCGTTGGTTTTTGGGTCTTATGGTTTCAGGCGTCGTTCAGCTTTCAGGCCACAAGAGTGCAGGACTCTCTAACAGGACGTTCTGAGCGGTTTGTTCTGCTGCTGCAAAGCCAGAACTTACTAAAGTAAAGTGCATTTTATTCAACTTGCTGCGACGATTTTGTTGATGCCAGTTTCACTTAATGACTGCAGCACAATTAGGGCTGCGGCTAATGATTATTTCCGACTGTCTAATAGTTTTTTGGTCTACAAAATGTCCAAAGACTTTCAGTTTACTGTCATAGAGGAGGAAAGAAAGCAGAAAATAATCTAAGTTGATGATAATAAGTACAATATTGAGGCACTTGTACTTCTATTTACGTGGTTTCATTGGATTTATTCTATACTTTTTAGTCCAGTGCATTTATTGTCCAGCTTTCTCTACTTGTTCTGTTTCAGATTGAGATTTTGCATTAAAAACCTGCTCATGTTTGATAATTACAGTGCCTTATTAACGATTTAGCTCCAATCTGATCTAAATTGACCGAATACAACTGCTTAAAAATCAACAGCTCAATAATCTAAAAATATCTTTTACTTTTAATAATTTAATTGTTTACTAGAATTTCTATAGGGTTTGCTCAAGTAAACAGTTGTCTTCCACTACTGGTTGATGCAACATGTGTACTACTTTTACTGACAATAATAGGTTGTATATATGTTGGATCATGAACTGAGAAACGACCTGGAGGCAGTAAAAGTATTTAAATCTGCATTCGAGCCGATTGTTGACCCACACAGGCTGTGAAAGTCGTCCAACTGTCAACCAAAGTGCAGCAGCGAGTCTGCAGGAATAATAATCCACCAGCTAACAACACCGAGTCACTGAAACATGAACGAATCTGGTGACCCTTTGAAACCTTTAGTCAATCTTTTATGTATTTTTTTTAACATCTGGGCTTCAGTTCAGCTTCACAGTTTTAATGCCAGTGAGTGAGAGCATAGATATTAGAAGTGATGCACGACAATTTAGTGATTACAAAGTGAGAAAAACTGATTATCTCGTACGAATGTCGCTTAACAGTATCTGGGATATACTGGTGACGTGGACAGTTTTAGAGACCAAACAACTAATGAGTTAATAGAGAAAATAATCAACAATAACAACATGAACAATATGAAAATAATGGTTGGTTGCAGTCCTGCTGTGATGTAAAAGAGTTAAAAAACAGCAAATCGGCAAATTTGAGGACCTGAAAACATCAAACATTCTTCAGTATTTCATGTTTTACTGGTTAAATTTCTTCTAACCTTGCAAGTCTATCTATCTATCTATCTATCTATCTATCCATCCATCCATCCATCCATCCATCCATCCATCCATCCATCCATCCATCCATCCATCCATCCATCCATCCATCCATCCATCCATCCATCCATCCATCCATCCAATATAAAAACCAAAGAAGAAAAAGTTGGATAGTCTCAAACTTTGGCTTTATTTTATGGAAAAATGACTTAATCGGTTATTAAATTAGTTGGAGATTAATTTTCGACTATTGTCATTGTTATTTGCACCAACTAGGGCTGTTAATAATAATCATTTATCAATTAATTGTCCTTAATAACTATACATAAGACATTATGTGTAGTTACATTAAAAACATATTAACCAATAAAGCAGAAGATAATGCAGTACCTGGTTCTGCCACCAGGTGAAGCTTCTTACTGTTTAATAGCATGGAATAGAAAACTGCATGTCCTTACTATTTAATACTGTAGAGACCAGAGGAGGCGTCACTTAGACTACAGACAGTTCATGTCGGCAAGCAGAGAGCATTGTGGGAGTCTAGCTAGCAACGGGCACCATGACAGAGGTTTATGTGGCAGTTAATGCCCTCCAGCCATTTAAATGATGCTGTTCTGATAGCTAAGTGATTACATAACCAAGTCACTTTTATGAAAAATGTCACGTCTGTTAAAAATTACTTGTATCAGCATATGAGATAATTAATTTGCTTTATTGATTTTTGAATAATAATGCTGCCAGCTATAAAAAATTAATTGGATTGTCGATTGTGTGAAATCAGGTACAGACATTATTGTTTAGAAATTAACTTTTGACACACAGTACTGCACATGTACAGTACCAGATAAATTCAAATACTTCTCATGAATACTGGAAAAACAAAATACTCAGAGTGAAAACTACAAACCGATAAATACACTGAATTCTGCAGCATCCACAAAAGACTGCACCAGAGTGTGTCTTACTTTTCATCGAACACCATTTTAATTTGTCCAGTACTTTGATTTCTGACCCCAAATACCTACAAAACTAACAGAAGTCACTACAACTCCAGGTGTCCTTTGCTAATTAGCCGCCGTGCTTAGCTGGCATGGTTGCTCAGTTAAAACCAGGAGGTCTTGTCAGGATGAGGAAAGGTGTGCGACACACATGCTGAGTCTTTTTTGTGCAGTGATGAGTTCAAACAGCTGCCATCAGGTCAGGCCGAAGAGTCCACCGGGAACGACAAGGACACCGGGATAATAGGATTTCAGAAAGGGCAAATATAGACAGAAGGGAGGAGATGGGCTGGGAGGATGATGGATAGATGGTTCGATGGATAGATAGTGTAGATGGATAGTTAGATAATTAATTCAGGGGATGGAAGTTCGTCTGCGTCATTAGCCGGAGAGTGAAACGGCTTTGTGGAGAAAGGAAAGTTTTAATGAAAAAAGTCCAGGAAATGGGACTCTACATTTATTCCCGGGGGACTGAGGAGGAAACGGAGATAACACAGTTTGATACAGAGCAAAAAAATCTCAGCAGGACGGAGGGAGGTGAAGCAGGCTGGATTATTGAGGTTAGATATTTGGCCTCTTGAAGCAGCAGGTCTTCCGCTAAGCCACCACGGCCTCGGGCGAAGCTATTAGTTACCTCATGACAAAGCCTCTGCTGACCCCCGCTGTCTCCTAACCAAACCTCAACCTAAAATAAACGCTCTGAGAAACACTCTGCAAAATCTCTCGAGTCTTTTGTAACACAGACTGCAGCCTTTAAACCTGACAACCCCGAGCAGCCTGCACAGATCCATAGCAGCACATCCGAGTGTCAAGATGCATAAAACAAAACAGCATGTCCCTAAATTTGATTCCAGCCGGAGACATTTGATGGACCCCAGCTGCCATCAGGAACTTTTCTACTAGGTCAGAAAGTAATGACTCTGTTAATTATTTTGTTTTGTCACGTAAATTTGAATAATTTTCACAACAAATGCAGCATTATCATTTAATAATTAAATAACTCCTTACACAAATATAGTACAGTAAACAATTATCCTGTGCTGATATTGCATAGTGCTGTCAAAGTCGGACGTTACAGGTGTCACTGGAATATAGGACAGCTCTCCTAGGTGAATTTAACATTTTTATGCTGGTCAGAGGTCATTAAGTGTCAACAAAGACTTTGTCATTGTGCCCGTTTACTAGCTAAACCCTTAGTTTGACTCAGCAGATGTAGGATGTGGGCATAAGCCTGCCAAAAGACTGCTGTCCAAGTTGATTCCAGCTTGATTTAACTTAGACAGACATTTGTGTGCTTGTTGAAAGTCATAAAGTGCCACAAAAGACTTCGTCATGGTGCCCCTTTAATAGCTCAAACCCTAGTCTGACTCGATGGATGTAGGATGTGAGTGTTAGCCTGCCATAAGACTACTGTCCTATTTGATCAGAGATTGATTTAACATCTGTGGTCATACCGCCTTGTGGATGCCCGATCCTGTCAGATCTCGGAAGCTAAGCGAGGCTGGGCCTGGTCAGTACCTGGATGGGAGACCGTGAGGGAACACCAGGAAGCCTGGGTGGATGCAGTGTGAGAGTGGGTGGTTGGTGGTGGTCGGAGGGGCCGATGGAGCAGACTGGCAGACTGGCCTCCGTCAGTCTACCCCAGGACAGCTGTGGCTTCATACGTAGCTTACCACCATGGAGTATGGAGTGAATGAATAATGCAATGTGAAGCGTCTTTGAGTGCCTAGAAAAGCACTATATAAAACCAATGCATTATTATTATTATTATTATTATTATTATTATATTTATTGGTCAGAGAACATTAAGTGTCAAGCCAACGAAGACTTTGTCATTGCGCCCATTTATGAGCTAAACCCTTAGTTTAACTCAAAAGATGTAGGATGTGGGCATAAGCCTGCCAAAAGACTACTGTCCGAGTTGATTCTGGATTGATTTAACATTTGTGTGCTGGTTGCAGGTCATAAAGTGCCACAGAAGACTTTGTCATGGTGCCCTTTTACTAGCTAAACTCTAGTCTGACTCAATGGATGTAGAATGTGAGCGTAAGCCTGCCATTGTTTGCTCATTTCATGCGGCTTTGTACTTTCCTTCTGCTGTTTGGGTGCTACCATTTCCCCTTTACATCTGCTATCACAGAGGCTTAGTAAATGTAAAGAATATTCCCAATTAATGAAGCATTATCATTCAATAATTGATCAATTTGTAACATAAATGGACAACAATGAACATTCACCCAGTGCTGATATTGCACCTTACAGACCACAAAGTCTGCTGTTTCATTTGTCACTGGGATATCGGATTGCTATCCTAGTTTTTCCTGGCTCTGTTTAACATTTGTGTGCTGTCAGAGATCATGAAGTGGCACAATAGACTGTGTCATGGTGCCCCTTTACTACCTTACATCCCATGATACTCTCTGTTTGCCAACATGAACTGCCTGTAGTCCAAATGACCGCTTTCTTTTGTCCCTACAGTTTTAAACATTAAGAGGCTGTACCTGGTGGCGCGACTAGGTACTACATCTAATCAGTATCGTATTGGCAAGTATTGGCAGTTATTATGTATTAAGTGACTCAGATCAGCAGCAAATAAAATTGATCTACTTGACCTGACCGACTAAAAAGTGGAGTTTTTCCTTGAAGTTCTTCTTTCTTTGTGTGTTTTTCTCCCTTCAGGATGTGACTGATGATTCTGGTCTTCACATGATATTTATAAGAGGTTGTGTCCATCTGTCTCTCCCTTCGCCTCCTTATAACCGTCTGTCTTTGTCTTTATAATGTGACATTTATGTACCAAAGCAAATGTCACCGTATAACTAACCTGCAGCTGCCGCCACCATGACCTTGTCGTTGCTATTGAATAGTAACAGTTTCTAGATAAGGACTTTTTTTTCTGTGCCACAATTTCCGGTTGCAGCAGCATTGATGTTAAAGTACAGTGAGCATCATCTCTAGACTGTCTTTACCCCCATCATTCCCTCTACTGTCTTTACCCCGTCATCCATAGACTGTCTTTACCCCCATCATTCCCTCTACTGTCTTTACCCCGTCATCCATACACTGTCTTTACCCCCATCATTCCCTCTACTGTCTTTACCCCGTCATCCATAGACTGTCTTTACCCCCATCATCCCTCTACTGTCTTTACCCAGTCATCCATAGACTGTCTTTACTCCCATCATCCCTCTACTGTCTTTAGCCTCATACTTCCTGTTCTGTCTTTACCCCCATCCTTCCTGTTCTGTCTTTACCCCCATCCTTCCTGTTCTGTCTTTACCCCCATCCTTCCTGTTCTGTCTTTACCCCCATCCTTCCTGTTCTGTCTTTACCCCCATCATCCCTGTTCTGTCTTTACACCCATCCTTCCTGTTCTGTCTTTACCCCATCATCCCTGTTCTGTCTTTACCCCCATCCTTCCTGTTCTGTCTTTACCTCCATACTTCCTTTTCTGTCTTTACCCCATCATCCCTCCATTGTCTTTGCCCCATCATCCCTCTACTGTCTTTACCACAATATCCCTCTAGTGTCTTTACCCCCATCATCCCTCTATTGTCTTTACCCCATCATCCCCTCCACTGTCTTTACCCCATCCTTCCTCTTCTGTCCTTACCCCCATCATCCTTGTTCTCTTTACACCATCCTTCTTCTACTGTCTTTACCCCCATCATCCTGGTTCTGTTTACCGCCATCCTTCCTCTACTGTCTTTACCCTATCATCCCTCTACTGTCTTCACCCCTATCATCCCTCTACTGTCTTCACCCCTATCATCCCTCTACTATCTTCACCCCCATCATCCCCGTTCTGTCTTTACCCCATCATCCCTGTACTATCTTCACCCCTATCATCCCTGTTCTGTGTTTACCCCCATCCTTCCTCTGCTGTCTTTACCCTATCATCCCTGTTCTGTGTTTACCCCCATCCTTCCTCTACTGCCTTTACCCCCATCATCCCTCTATTGTCTTTACCCCATCATCCCCTCCACAGTCTTTACCCCATCCTTCCTCTTCTGTCCTTACCCCCATCATCCTTGTTCTCTTTACCCCATCATCCCTCTACTGTCTTCATCCCTATCATCCTGGTTCTGTTTACCCCCATCCTTCCTCTGCTGTCTTTACCCCATCATCCCTCTACTATCTTCACCCCCATCCTTCCTCTACTGCCTTTATCCCATCATCCCTCTACTATCTTCACCCCTATCATCCTGGTTCTGTCTTTACCCTATCATCCCTGTACTATCTTCACCCCCATCATCCCCGTTCTGTCTTTACCCCATCATCCCTCTACTATCTTCACCCCCATCCTTCCTCTACTGCCTTTATCCCATCATCCCTCTACTATCTTCACCCCTATCATCCTGGTTCTGTCTTTACCCTATCATCCCTCTACTATCTTCACCCCCATCATCCCCGTTCTGTCTTTACCCCATCATCCCTCTACTATCTTCACCCCCATCATCCCCGTTCTGTCTTTACCCCATCATCCCTGTACTATCTTCACCCCTATCATGCCTGTTCTGTGTTTACCCCTATCCTTCCTCTGCTGTCTTTACCCCATCATCCCTGTTCTGTGTTTACCCCCATCCTTCCTCTACTGCCTTTACCCCTATCATCCCTCTACTGTCTTCACCCCTATCATCCCTCTACTATCTTCACCCCCATCATCCCCGTTCTGTCTTTACCCCATCATCCCTGTACTATCTTCACCCCTATCATGCCTGTTCTGTGTTTACCCCCATCCTTCCTCTACTGCCTTTACCCCCATCATCCCTCTATTGTCTTTACCCCATCATCCCTGTTCTGTGTTTACCCCCATCCTTCCTCTACTACCTTTACCCCCATCATCCCTCTATTGTCTTTACCCCATCATCCCCTCCACTGTCTTTACCCCATCGTTCCTCTTCTGTCCTTACCCCCATCATCCCTCTATTGTCTTTACCCCATCATGCCTGTTCTGTGTTTACCCCCATCCTTCCTCTACTGCCTTTACCTCCATCATTCCTCTACTATCTTCACCCCATCATCCCTGTTCTGTCTTTACCCTATCATCCCTCTACTATCTTCACCCCCATCATCCCCGTTCTGTCTTTACCCCATCATCCCTCTACTATCTTCACCCCCATCATCCTGGTTCTGTTTACCCCCATCCTTCCTCTACTGTCTTTACCCCATCATCCCTCTACTATCTTCACCCCCATCATCCTGGTTCTGTTTACCCCCATCCTTCCTCTACTGTCTTTACCCCATCATCCCTCTACTATCTTCACCCCCATCCTTCCTCTACTGCCTTTACCCCATCATCCCTCTACTATCTTCACCCCTATCATCCCTGTTCTGTGTTTACCCCCATCCTTCCTCTACTGCCTTTACCCCATCATTCCTGTACTATCTTCACCCCTATCATCCCTGTTCTCTGTTTACCCCCATCCTTCCTCTACTGTTTTTACCCCATCATCCCTTTACTATCTTCACCCCTATCATCCCTGTTCTGTGTTTACCTCCATCATCTCTCTGCTCTGCTTTTATTACTGCCTCCATCCATCTGTCCTCACCTCTCATATCTCCTCCTCCTCCTCCTCCTCTGTCAGCCTTGATGTATAAGGTCTTGTGATTGCCTTGTCAGGCCTTTGGAGCATCTGCCCCTTTGGGACTGTGGTGTTGTTGTGTGGTGTGTGTCTGTGTGTGTCTTTGTGTGTTTGTGTGTGTTGTCCCTGGCCCCCAGAGTTGATTGGATTGAATTGCATTTACAGGCAGAAGGGCCGGATGGATGAACAAAGCAGCGTCAGTCAGGCCAAAACCTCCGTCCAGCTCAGATATACACTGTGTGTGTTTGTGTGTGTGTCTGTGTGAGTGTGTGTGTTGCTTTATATCATTATGTGTGAGTGTGTGTGTGTTGCTGTATATATCAATGTGTATGTTGTGTGTGGGTTTGTGGAGTAATGTGTGTTGCTGTATGTTTATGAGTGTGTGTTGCTGTATATTATTTTGTGTGTGTGTTGCTTTATATTTGTGTGTGTATGTATGTTGCTGTATGAATGTGTGCTGCTTTATATTGTTGTGTGTGTGTGCGCGTGTTAGTGTATTAATGTGTGTTGCTTTATATTATTGTGTGTGTGTGTGCATAAATGTGTGTTGCTGTATAATAATGTGTTCGTGTATTAATGTGTAGCTATATATAAGTGTGTGTGTGTTTGTGTATTAATGTATGTGGCTGTATATTGATGTTTGCGTGTGTTAGTCTATGAATGTGTGTTTCTGTCTCATGTGAGTGTGTGTGTGTTGCTGTATGAATTTGTGTTACTTTATATTAATGTGTGTGTTTGTTAGTGTAATAATGTGTGTTGCTTTATAGTAGTGTGTTGTTTGTGTGCGTGTGTGTTGCTTTATATTTGTGTGTGTGTGTGTTGCTTTATAGTAGTGTGTTGTTTGTGTGTGTGTGTGTTGCTGTATGAATGTGTTACTTTATATTGTTTGTGTCTGTTAGTGTAATAATGTGTGTTGCTGTTTGAATGTGTTAGTGTAATAATGTGTTGCTTATATTGTTGTCTGTTTGTGTGTGTGTGTTTGTGTGTGTGTGTGTGTGTGTGTGTGTGTGTTGCTTTATATTTGTGTGTTGCTGTTTGAATGTGTGTTACTATTGTGTGTTAGTGTAATAATGTGTGTTGCCGTATAATAGTGTGTGTTGTTTGTGTGCATGTGTGTTGCTTTATATTTGTTTCTGTGTGTTGCTGTTTGAATGTGTTACTTTATATTATTGTGTGTGTGTGTGTTAGTGTAATAATGTGTTTCTTATATTGTTGTCTGTGTGTCTGTGTGTGTTGCTTTATATTCGTGTGTATGTGTTGCTGTATGAATGTGTTACTTTATATTAATGTGTGTGTCTGTTAGTGTAATATTGTGTGTTGCTGTTTGAATGTGTTAGTGTAATAATGTGTTGCTTATATTGTTGTCTGTTTGTGTGTGTGTGTGTTGCTTTATATTTGTGTGTTGCTGTTTGAATGTGTGTTACTATTGTGTGTTAGTGTATTAATGTGTTGCTTATATTGTTGTCTGTGTGTGTGTTGCTTTATATTTGTGTGAATGTGTGTTGCTGTTTGTTTTACTTTATATTATTGTGTGTGTTAGTGTAATAATGTGTGTTGCTTTGTATTTGTTTCTGTGTGTGCTGTTTGAATGTGTGTTACTGTATATTATTGTGTGTGTGTCAGTGTAATAGTGTGTATTATGTGTGTGTCCTTTGTCTTACAGCCTGTTGGCTAACATATGTTGCTTATTCTGGTCGTTTGCCCACATTTTTCTTTCGGAGCTGCTCATTTGCAACTGAAGGCACCGTTCAGTCTCTTAATTGATTGGTATTGATCGGTAAATGTTGCTGACTGAGCTGGTCGACTCGGCAGAAAGTAAAAACCCTGCTGTGGCCAGATGTTTGCTCAGTTTATCCTTCGACTGTCAGCTTTAAAAAGATGCACACAAGCCACAGATATTAGCTGTTGGAGTTCTCTGATTATGTATTTGACAAAAAATAAATAACCTGTGCAACATTCATCAAAGTTTTCACAGGTGTTACCAATACTAGAAAAAAATCTACATAATATAGATATTTAAATATTTATATTTTTACAACCTCTACATACTCTGTTCATCAGCTGTAGAAAGACGTTTCACCATGCTGGATGTATCTTCCAACAACTTCCTCCTCTGTTCACCGTTTCTGAGCCATGCTGCATTTATATTATTGATCCAGTAGGTTTGATTTAATCTCAGTCTCTCTGGGGAAACACTGCCTGCAGTTCAACCTAAATACTACTGAATTTCTCACTGTTGAGTCAGTCATTGAGAATCAGCTGTGCAGACGAACGCGGATTTATTTTTGTTTTTTTCCAGAATCTGGTGCAAACAGTTAAATTTGAGCTAATTTATTCAACGACATGTAGAATAAAGTGATTTTGAGTTAATGTCATGAATATAAGCTTAGATTTGGTTAATTTTCTGGACAGGAAAGAATCAAAGACTGTTGAAAATATGACAATTTCACAGTTTCTGGCTTACATGTGCTGATACAGATTACACAGGACAATTAATAACACTGTAAAACACTGATTAGTTAATTCGTACATTCATCTATCTTCAGCACCATCATTTAGTTTTTATTCTTTAACGGAAATTGGCAAGCGAAATGCACCGAGGACACCTAGTGGCCAGGTGAGAAATGGTTCTTGATGTAGAATTTCCTTTAAATTCTCGTAGTTTCAATCGTAGAATCTGGACTTAGCTTGAGTTTGTTGAAGACGTTCCACCTCATTCAAGAGACTTCATCAGTTCTAAACTAACTGGTTGGGAGTTCCAGGTTTTTATACTCCTCATGAGCCATTAACACTATTTAGGCTTCAGTCTGTTGGGTGTGTGATACCCTTCCCCTCATTATGCGGGTCGTTGGGTCCTTCCTTCTCACAGTGGGGTTCGTTAGGGTGACCCTTTGTGGCCAGGTGTGAATGGGTTCTGTCCTTCCTGGGTAGGGAAGGTAGTGCTGCATTGTAAACAGGTGAGAGGTGACGTCTCAGGCCTCCCTCTGTTTAATGAAGGTTTTTCCAGTTCAACAGTTGAACCCCACTGTGAGAGGGAAGGACCCAACGACTCGCATAATGAGGGGAAGGGTATCACACACCCAGCAGACTGAAGCTTCAGTTGTGTTAAGGCTGGCACACACTACAGGATTTTTCAAACCTTCACAGATTTAGAGACCACTCACTTGAAGATAACAAAAGAGATCACACAAGATCTCTCTCTTCTGATCTTATAGTGTGGAGTTAGCTAACCACGCTAACCGATCCTTCAGCAGACTATCAGGTTCTTCACGCTCAATATTCCAAATCTCACGTAGTCAAACGTGACTTCAGTGTAAACAAACATGATGGGAATAACAGTGTTCCTTTTTTCAGTAACCAGTAATCTAATTGATTAATCTTCCCATCATTATAACTTTGTTACCGTTGCTGCCAAAAATGCGGCGCGTTACTAGAATTGAAGCTGTTTTTTCATCAGACCATCCAGATCTCTGAGCCGAGGGGCAGAGATTTTTTAGGGCTGTTAAAATTGACGCGTTAGTGCAGATTAATCCATCATCATGATTAATCTGATTAACATTTGAAGCGACGGTAGCTCTACTTGTTTGTTTTTACTTCCTGTTCCGTCAGTCAGCTGAGTCAGCTCGCGTTCTGATTGGCTTAAATCCGGTACACGTGACATCACACACTGAGCGTGCTCGGCTGCTCTCGGAGGAAACCCCCACACACTACAGGGTTTATAGTCGCAAATATTAAACATGTTCATTATCTACGATCTCTCCTTTCAAGACCTTCCGAGCGGATCGGACCGGACAAAATCACTCTTAACACAGGAAAATCAGACACGATGTCGTTTGCAAACATCCAATAATCAGGCCTTTGCTGTCTTTGATGGTAAGGGGCAGATCGGGACAAAAATCGGCCTGATTATCCTGGAGTGTGTACCGACCTTTAATGGCTCCTGAAGAGTGTAAAAATCTGGAACTCCCAATTAGTCAGTTTAGAACTGATGAAGCCTCTTGGATGAGAAGTGGAACGTCTTGGAGAAACTCAAGCTAAGTCCAGATGCTACGATTGAAACTACGCGGATAATCATTACGTGGAGGACTGAAGATCTTCACAGACAAAGTTCCTTTAAAAATGTGTTTTTTTTTATATAAAGAATTGAATTCCTCAAATCTGTCCTGCTGTGTTCTGCTTTACATCGTTTTTGTGTCCACATAGTAAAACTCTGCAAACCTGGACTGATTACTTTGCAGCTTATAGTGTGATTTATTGCTGTTTAACTGGCGCGCCTCCTCAGAGCAGCCTGCAGTGACTGTACCATTAACAAATCAGATTATTTTACGCTATTAATGTAAAAGCCTTTTCAATTTAATGGCAGTAAAACATTTTTAGCAAGTAGCAATAAAAAATAGAGCAAAAATCGCTACCAGTGCATGAGTTTTAAAACGTTCTCAGCCTGTAAAATGTCTGAAAGTTGATTTATTGTAATTATTATTGGATTATTTTTCCCTGTTATGACTGCAGGTAGAGGAGAAGGTGTGCAGGATAATTAAACATGCTAAACCTAAACAGATAAACTCTCGATAAGATGGAAACCAGCTGATTTCCCCCCGTCACTGTGCCGATGTTTCCCCTGCTGCTGCACAGACGTGACATCTGTATAATTATCTGCAGCGGTCGAGCCGCTCCTCGTCTCTGAAGGGTCCTTGTGTGAACAGCCTACTTTAATTGTTGTTTAAAACAGCGACTCGAGCCGATATCCGTGTAATTACTGCCTCCCTGACTGGCTCGTCTTTATCTGTTCGGTCAGACAGATTCCTGTTGACAGAGTGTGTGTGTCTGTGTGTGTCTGTGTGTGTCTGTGTGTGTCTGTGTGTGTCTCTGTGTGTCTCTGTGTGTCTCTGTGTGTCTGTGTGTGTGTTTTGTTGTTGTGGTCTTTGAAGGGGAGGCAGCAGATGAGTCGAGAGCTGTTCACTTTGCAACACGTCAACGTCGGGCTTCTTGTGTCTGCAGGCAAACAAACACACACCAACACAAACACAAACACACACTGCAAGATGCAAACACACACACTCTAAGAAAAACACACACTGCAAGATGCAAACACACACACCAACACAAACACACACACTGCAAGATGCAAACACACACACTCCAACACAAACACACACACCAACACAAATACACACTGCAAGATGCAAACACACACTCCAACACAAACACACACACTGCAAGATGCAAACACACACACCAACACAAACACACACACTGCAAGATGCAAACACACACACTCCAACACAAACACACACACTGCAAGATGCAAACACACACACTCCAACACAAACACACACACCAACACAAATACACACTGCAAGATGCAAACACACACTCCAACACAAACACACACACCAACACAAACACACACTGCAAGATGCAAACACACACACCAACACAAACACACACTCCAACACAAACACACACACCAACACAAACACACACTGCAAGATGCAAACACACACTCCGACACAAACACACTGCAAGATGCAAACACACACTCCAACACAAACACACACACCAACACAAACACACACTGCAAGATGCAAACACACACTCCGACACAAACACACTGCAAGATGCAAACACACACTCCAACACAAACACACAATGCAAGATGCAAACACACACACCAACACAAATACACACTGCAAGATGCAAACACACACACACCAACACAAACACACACTCCAACACAAACACACACTCCGACACAAACACACAATGCAAGATGCAAACACACACTCCAACACAAACACACACTCCAACACAAACACACACTCCGACACAAACACACAATGCAAGATGCAAACACACACTCCAACACAAACACACACTCCGACACAAACACACACTGCAAGATGCAAACACACACCTTAACACAAGCACACACACTAACACAAACACACACTACAAGATGCAAACACACACTCCAACACAAACACACACTCCAACACATACAAACACTCACCCAGGCATGCAGACACACATGCAGTAAAAATATATACATGCATGGACAGACACACATGCACAGGATTGCAGACTGTGTGTGTGTGTGTGTGTGTGTGTGTGTGTGTGCGTGTGTGTGTGTGTTTGACCAGCTGTTGAGCTCTAAGCTCTTACTCTGAGACTCACTTTCATCTCCGTGAGGCGGCTCTCAGTGTTTATAGAGGAGGATGGATCAGAGCCAGCGTGAAGTGTGTGTTTGTGTGTGCAAGACTGTTAAAGAGAGACGAGCAAATTGTGCGATAACGTACAGTAGAGAACGAAAGTCTAATACACTTGTAAAGACCGTGTGGATCATGGCAGTCTGGAGTTTCCAATGACTCCTGTAACTCGTGTATTTTGGTTCTTTCATAGATTTATTAAAAGTCTCCTACAGATATAGCAAAAATCTGCTGGGTCAGAAATCCCATTATTAGCATTATTAGCATTTCTACATACAGAAATGCTAATATTTGGTTGAACATTTGGTTTGTCGACAAGCTTCTGGTTTATCTTTGACTCCTCTGGACAGAACTGGTGCAGTTCAACTAGCTTTGTTGTCTTCCTGACTCGGACTTGTTTCTTCATCAGGTTCTTGATGGGTTTAAGTCAGAACTTCGTGGAGACCAGTCTAAAACCTTCATTCCAGCCTGATTCAACCATTTCTTTACCACTTCTGATGTGTTTAGGGTCATTGTCTTGTTGAAACACCCAACTTTGTCTAAGATCAACCTTCTGGCTCATGATTCTTGGTTTTAATCCTCCTTCTTCATTATTCTATTTCCCGACCCAGAGCATGATACTGCCACCTCCATGCGTGATGGTAGGTTGGATGTCTGTGAAGACTCTGAGTCATCCAGGTCTTGGTTGTCCTCAGTCGTAGCATCTGGACTTGCTTGAGTTTCTCGAAGACTTTTCACCTTTCATCCAAGAGGCTTCATCAGTTAACTGGTTGGGAGTTCCAGATCCTGGACACAAAGGACCCAAACGATCCCCATTGTGAGAGGGAAGGACCCAACGACTCGCATAATGAGGGGAAGGGTATCACACACCCAGCAGACTGAAGCTTCAATAGTGTTAATGGCTCCTGAAGAGTATAAAAACCTGGAACTCCCAACCAGTTAGTTTAGAACTGATGAAGCCTCTTGGGTGAGAAGTGAAACATCTTCAACAAACTCAAGCTAAGTCCAGATGCTACGATTGAAACAACGAGAATTTAAAGGAAATTCTACATCAAGAACCATTTCTCACCAGGCCACTAGGTGTCCTCGGTGCATTTCACTTGCCAATTTCCATTAAAGAATAAAAACTTAATGACACTGCTAAAGATAGATGAATCCATGAATTAACTAACCTTGGAGAAACTCAAGCAAGTCCAGACGCTACGATTGTAATTACTAGGATGATAGGTTTGGTTTTCTTGGGGTTGAAGGCCTCACCTTCTCTCCTCCAAACATATTCCTGGTCATTGTACCCAAATAACTCAATTTTTGTTTCGTCTGACCGCAAAACTTTCCTCTAGAAGTCCTTTTCTTTGTCCATGTGATCAGCAGCAAACTTCAGTGGAGCTTTAAGAGGCCTGAATCATTGGAACCTCAAGGTTGTGAGGTTTATTGTGTCAAATCCGCTTCTTTAAAAACCTGTGAGATAAACGTAGTGAAGTACAGTATTTCCCTCTATCTGTATGAATTGGAAATACTCAAATAAAACACCATAACTACCGATCACGTTGACAAACAGTTTGAATCCGGTTCCACCTTGAACAACCAGAGCAGTGAAATTGATTCATCAGTTGCTGTAACTCAATAACGTAGTGCGGCGCTCACAGGGGCAGTTTTGTCGCACATTTTTCTGACACTTTTATTCACTGTTTTCGCTGTAATGGGGCGTTTTTATGTTGCAGTGTTGATACTTCCTGAATCTGAATACTTGGTCCGTCACTTATCAGCGGGGTGTCAGTATAATGTGGTTATCTAACGCTATGTCTCCCTGTAGCTGGCGGCATCGACTCTGTAACTGTTGGCAGATGGTTTTTCTTGTTGACACACTGTTTGCTTCATATTTGTGTGAACTATGAAGGAGTCGGGGACATTTGTTCCCTGAGTTTGTCCTCAAGGCAGTGATTCTCCTCAGACTTGATGCAGTTTTACCAGCATACTTACAAGGGCTTCAAACTAATCTTTTACGGTGGTTTCACTTGGCCGCCAGACTTTTTCATTTTAGAACACTTAAAGTTTTCCCCATGAATAATACATTTGAACTTTTTTTGTCATACACGTAGGAAATTTCTGAATGCATTATGGAAACGATTTTAACAGGAACAAAGGTTCAGATACTATACTATCTGTGTTAAAACTGTGTTTTATACAATATTATATACTGCACTCACTTTTTTGCAGCATGCTAGAGCAAAAGACGTTTTCTTCAACAAACTACACTGAAAATTTTAATGACATACTATACCGTTACGTTTTTACATTCTGTCTTGACGTTTTTCATACTATACTGACATTTTTCATGTTTTTTGCAACATACTATACTATGTTATTTTTTAATGATATACTATACTATGAGTTTTTTTATGACATGCTGTACTATGATGTTTTTTCTGTAATACTACACTATTTTAATTTTTTTTACAACATACTGTACTGACGTTTTTCGTACTATACTATTACATTTTTCATGTTTTTTGCAACATACTATACTATGCTATTTTTTATGACATACTATACTATTATGTTTTTTTATGACATACTATACTATGACATTTTTCACATTTTTGGACAGCATACTATACTATGAGTTTTTTCTGGCATGCCATACTATGACGTTTTTTCTGACATGCTATGACGTTTTTTCTGACATGCTATACTGTGATGTTTTTTACAACATACTATACTATGACGTTTTTTACGACATACTATACTATGCAGTATTTACAACATACTATACTATAACGTTTTTATGATATACTATACTATAACCTTTTTTACGGCATGTTATACTATGACGTTTTTTACAACACACTATACTTTAGCGTTTTTATCACATACTATACTATGACATTTTTTACGACATACTACAGTATGACATTTTTTATGACATACTATACTGTGACGTTTTTTACCACATGCTATACTGTGATGTTTATTTACAACATACTATACTATGACGTTTTTTATGACATACTATACTATGACTTTTTTTTACAACATACTCTACTGTGATGTTTTTTATGACATACTATACTATGATGTTTTTTACAACATACTCTACTATGATGTTTTTTACAACATACTATACTATGATGTTTTTTATGACATGCTATACTGTGACTTTTTTTTACAACATGCTATACTATGACGTTTTTTATGACATACTATACTATGACTTTTTTTTACAACATACTCTACTGTGATGTTTTTTATGACATGCTATACTGTGATGTTTTTATGACATACTATACTGACTTTTTTTTACAATATGCTATACTATGACATTTTTTATGACATGCTATACTGTGACTTTTTTTTACAACATGCTATACTGTGATGTTTTTTATGACATACTATACTATGATGTTTTTTACAACATACTCTACTATGACGTTTTTTATGACATGCTATACTATGATGTTTTTTATGACATACTATACTATGACTTTTTTTTTTACAACATACTATACTATGATGTTTTTTATGACATGCTATACTATGATGTTTTTTATGACATACTATACTATGACATTTTTACGACATACTATACTGTGATGTTTTTATGACATACTATACTATGACTTTTTTTTTACAACATACTATACTATGATGTTTTTTATGACATGCTATACTATGATGTTTTTTATGACATACTATACTATGACATTTTTACGACATACTATACTATGATGTTTTTTATGACATACTATACTATGATGTTTTTTACAACATACTCTACTATGACGTTTTTTATGACATGCTATACTATGATGTTTTTTATGACATGCTATACTATGACTTTTTTTTACAACATGCTATACTATGATGTTTTTTATGACATACTATACTATGACTTTTTTTTACAACATACTCTACTATGACGTCTTTTATGACATACTATACTATGATGTTTTTTTACAACATGCTATACTATGATGTTTTTATGACATACTATACTATGATGTTTTTTTACAACATGCTATACTATGATGTTTTTTATGACATACTATACTATGACTTTTTTTTACAACATGCTATACTATGATGTTTTTTATGACATACTATACTATGACTTTTTTTTACAACATACTCTACTATGACGTTTTTTATGACATGCTATACTATGATGTTTTTATGACATACTATACTATGACTTTTTTTTACGACATACTCTACTATGATGTTTTTTATGACATACTATACTATGATGTTTTTTTACAACATACTCTACTATGACGTTTTTTATGACATGCTATACTATGATGTTTTTTATGACATACTATACTATGACTTTTTTTTACAACATACTATACTATGATGTTTTTTATGACATACTATACTATGACTTTTTTTTACAACATGCTATACTATGATGTTTTTTATGACATGCTATACTATGATGTTTTTTATGACATACTATACTATGATGTTTTTTACAACATACTCTACTATGACGTTTTTTATGACATGCTATACCATGATGTTTTTTATGACATACTATACTATGACTTTTTTTTGCAACATGCTATACTATGATGTTTTTTATGACATGCTATACTATGACTTTTTTTTACAACATACTATACTATGATGTTTTTTATGACATACTATACTATGATGTTTTTTACAACATACTCTACTATGACGTTTTTTATGACATGCTATACTATGATGTTTTTTATGACATACTATACTATGACTTTTTTTTACAACATACTCTACTATGATGTTTTTTATGACATGCTATACTATGATGTTTTTTATGACATACTATACTATGACATTTTTACGACATACTATACTATGACGTTTTTTATGACATACTATACTATGACTTTTTTTTACAACATGCTATACTATGACTTTTTTTATGACATGCTATACTATGATGTTTTTTATGACATGCTATACTATGACTTTTTTTTACGACATGCTATACTATGACGTTTTTTATGACATGCTATACTATGATGTTTTTTATGACATGCTATACTATGATGTTTTTTATGACATACTATACTATGACTTTTTTTTACAACATACTATACTATGATGTTTTTTATGACATGCTATACTATGATGTTTTTTATGACATACTATACTATGACATTTTTATGACATACTATACTATGACTTTTTTTTACAACATGCTATACTATGATGTTTTTTATGACATGCTATACTATGACTTTTTTTATGACATGCTATACTATGATGTTTTTTGTGACATGCTATACTATGACTTTTTTTTATGACATGCTATACTATGATGTTTTTTATGACATGCTATACTATGATGTTTTTTGTGACATGCTATACTATGACTTTTTTTTATGACATGCTATACTATGATGTTTTTTATGACATGCTATACTATGACTTTTTTTTACAACATGCTATACTATGACTTTTTTTTATGACATGCTATACTATGACTTTTTTTTACAACATGCTATACTATGACGTTTTTTACGACATGCTATACTATGACGTTTTTTATGACATGCTATACTATGACTTTTTTTATGACATGCTATACTATGACTTTTTTTATGACATGCTATACCATCACTTTTTTTTATGACATGCTATACTATGATGTTTTTTATGACATGCTGTACTATGATGTTTTTTATGACATGCTATACTATGATGTTTTTTGTGACATGCTATACTATGACTTTTTTTTATGACATGCTATACTATGATGTTTTTTATGACATGCTATACTATGACTTTTTTTTACAACATGCTATACTATGATGTTTTTTATGACATGCTATACTATGACTTTTTTTTACAACATGCTATACTATGACGTTTTTTACGACATGCTATACCATCACTTTTTTTTATGACATGCTATACTATGATGTTTTTTACGACATGCTATACTATGACGTTTTTTATGACATGCTATACTATGACTTTTTTTATGACATGCTATACTATGACTTTTTTTATGACATGCTATACCATCACTTTTTTTTATGACATGCTATACTATGATGTTTTTTATGACATGCTATACTATGATGTTTTTTGTGACATGCTATACTATGACTTTTTTTTATGACATGCTATACTATGATGTTTTTTATGACATGCTATACTATGATGTTTTTTATGACATGCTATACTATGACTTTTTTTTATGACATACTATACTATGACATTTTTTATGACATGCTATACTATGACTTTTTTTATGACATGCTATACCATCACTTTTTTTTATGACATGCTATACTATGATGTTTTTTATGACATGCTATACTATGACGTTTTTTACGACATGCTATACTATGACGTTTTTTATGACATGCTATACTATGACTTTTTTTATGACATGCTATACTATGACTTTTTTTATGACATGCTATACCATCACTTTTTTTTATGACATGCTATACTATGATGTTTTTTATGACATGATATACTATGATGTTTTTTATGACATGCTATACTATGACTTTTTTTTATGACATGCTATACTGTGATGTTTTTCATATTTTGCAACATACTATATTATGACATTTACAACAGACTGAACTATAACGTTTTAGCTGACAGACTATACAACGATGTTTTGTCTGGAAGGCTGAAGTCAGGTTGTCAGCCTCATTCTGCAGGATGTACTCTGATACGTATCTGTGGCTGTTTATAGATAATTACACAGTAAATCCTTCTGCTCAGAAGGTATACTACACCACATACACAGCTCTGTCCTAATATTTAGACTCTAATTAAAGCTAAATGTCATGCAGCTAGAAACCACAAACTGGTTTTATTGGTAAACCATTTATCCCCTTATTTTGTCCTAGAATAAAAACAACAGGACGAAACAGAAACCAGTCGACACTTCAGCTCAGTGTGGGTTTAATTTATTAGAACATGGCATGAATGGAAAGAAAACAGAGAATCACAAACACATCAGGCTGATACACAAAGAGCAAACCTCCCCGTCCTCACAGGGAGGCCGAAATTAAAACAGAAACATGGTCGTACTTCATACTCAGGAGAGAATAACTCGTCATAATGGATTTTTCATGTTCAAGTGCAATACAATATTCATAACCGTCTCGTTCAGCAGTCGGTTTGGAGTGAATGTGTGTTTGGGTGTGACGTTATGTATCAGTCGAGCTTTGTATGTTTCTGTTGTACAACTTGGAATGAAGCATCTTTACATCGTGAACTTCTTCTCTATGTTCGATAAAGTCTTGTATAGCGATGCTGAATCCTCCATCCGCCGCCCCGAGGGTCTGATCCACAACACATTTAACCCGAAGAGCAATAATTTCTGTTTTCACCTCCAAGGCTGCAGAAACACCTGCGCTTGTGAAGGCTGGGTTTGTTTATTTCAAGGGAATCCTGCACTAAAAGGCCGAATTACGTGTCCCTCGATAGCGACGTGCAGCTAATTCAGATTTAACAAAGTCTCGACACTGTGTTTGCTTTGCCTTCAGCTAAAAAATCTACCGTTTGATTTATTCCAGGCTCTTCTGCGTCCCAGGGTGTCCTGTTCGTGCTTCTGTAAGTAAACTACACATTTCTCAGTTTTACCAGCAGCTAAAGTCCAGTTTATTTTCTGGATTTATGAGTCAGATTCAGCTGCTGCCGGGTTTTGAAGCGTGATTTTTGTAGTAAACACCGTTATAGTCAATATTTTACCACCCAAAATGCGTTTTGCTAATTGCTAATTAAAACTAAAAAGGCAAATCAACAAATTATATCAGACACAGGGTATTTTATTTTTCTTAAATTAAGTCCGGACTTGGGTCAGCTCCTGATTTGTATTCGTATTTATGCAAATTAAATCATTTCTGGTCCCATGTTTTCAGCGGATGTTGAGATAAAACCGACCAACACCAGGCGTAATTCAAAAACACATCTGATACACAGAATCTAATTGGATTCACTGAATAAAAATTTAGAGGCTTTAATTTTTAAATCCGAGAAGGTGGTTAATCAATCGTCATTATTCAGACGGAGGCATCTTGTTGCTACCTGAGTTAATACTTTTATTTCCTCTTTGGTTTGCGGCAGTGAGAGATAATAATAATAATAACAATAATATCACTGAATAATCTTGTTTTTTAAGCATTGGTAGAGTAAATGTAATGCTACCTTGGAGTTATATTGTGGGTTTATAACTCAAGTTATCACCAGATTACTATGATAACTGGAGGAATCATGCAGATTCTCAGGCAACTCCTGAAGTGTGTCAGACCAAAGATGTACTTGTTTTAAAGCTACACGTTTGCACAACGGCTGCCGTCTATGTTTTGCATCTTTTTAAATTGTGAACATCCTTTGCTATTAAAGCTACAAGATGCCAGTCAGTCGGTGTATCAGCAGCCAGAAGGTCTAGAAAAAACGTCTGCCAAAATAACTGGCGAAAGATCATTTTTTAAATCGTCTGTACACGATGTAAAATGTTGGAAATACACAGCAGGGTTGGTGCTAATGGTGGCTTTCATTGTTTACGTCGTGCTAATGTGGACGTTGTACGAATTCACGTCGTAACGCAAGCGTGTGGTTAAAATTCAAGTACATCTCTGGACTTAAGACTCCGACTTTTGACTTCTACACCTGCTGCTTTTACCTGACGTAGTATTTTTGCCTCACATCTCTGAAAACCTCCACGCCAATGGCACAAAAGTAGCCCAAACACTGCTGCTAATTCCTTTGCTCTGTGAATGGTAGCATTTTAGACGCTATCTTGCCAGTTGTAAGTGTAAAAACCTGCTTTGTCCCGACATTTTCTCATCTGTTGAAGCGATTTAACCTGAATTAAAAATAAAAGTTGCAGTGTTCTGCGGCTGAAAACATTGAAAGATCCCCTCCAGACATACTTTAAAACACAGAAACACTCCAAATGATCTCTAATTTTGTGTATTTGGTGAGTTCCAGTAGTGTTAACGAAAAGGTCTTAGAAGAAACTCCACTTTTTAGAAATGTTTCAGAGAAATATTTACATTTGAGCTCTGTTTTAGCATCTTAAAGCGGCACTATTTAAGCTTTTAAGTGACGTAAAAATATGACAAAAGGGGTACGTTAAAATTGTGAGTTCTTAAAGTAGACTTCTGTTGAAAATTAAAATAAATAACAGTGTACACTTCAACCACTACTTAGATTAAAACAGGTCCCACTACCTGTAGTACATAGATATGATGATGAATGGGTTATTGGTTGGGGTCATTTTTAAAGAAAAAAAAGTCAAATTTCTTTATGTGCAGCGTCTTAAATGTGACAATTCCTTTTTCTTTTTGACGGTAAAATGAATATCTTTTGAAAAAACAACACATTTGTGAGCTTTGGGTAACTCTGATTGACATTTCCCACCGTCTTCTGACGTTTTACAGGCAGAAAATCTTGAAAATAAATCTTTAGTTGCAGCCCTACTTCAGCGTGAACTCATTTTTTATTAATCTTCGGGGCAGATGCGTTGCGAGTCGGACCGTCGTCTACTGTAGCCCTTTCACTTCACTTCAGCTGCACTTCACAAGCACCAGCACAGCCTGAGCCTCGCAGGGATCACTGAGCTGAACCACAGAGATGTTTTTGCATAGACATCAATTCAAGTCAGACTCATGCAAATGGACGATGACCAGGAAACGAAAACAAACAAAGAAACAAACAAAGAAAGTGAGACGTGACCAAACACGGTGTCCACAGTTCAGTTGAGTTCATCAACAAGGTTTATAAAAATAAGTGAGCTTGTTAAATATACCACATTATTACCAGTATCTTTAAAAACAAACCAAAGGAAACAGAGAAGCATCGACATCCCATCCAGTTGAATATTAATGTATTTGTATATCTGCCTGCAGTGTGTAGCTACTCGTCCGGCTCTGTTTAGTATTGCTTTAGTTCACACTGTCAGTGCAAAGACCGAGGCCTGTGAGTCGGCTCTATCTGCCAGTGTGCTAATGTATTCTTGGTGTGTATTTACATGTGTGTTCGTGTGTCTTCTTGTGTGTTAGTGAGGCCAAGCGAACATGCAGCATTAGTCTCCGACACTCTGGCAGTAAAACCATGCGTCAGGCATCAGTTTAGTCTGAAACATGTTAAATAAAGTGAAAGTAAAGTAAGATTTCTTGCTACTGTGACACACACAGGAGGGACTCGGCCACAGAACTACAATAAACAGACTCACGCTTTCCTGATTTAACTGTAATCAATCGGTGTGATGCAGCAGCGATCGACCGCGGTGAGAATGATCGATATCCTAGAGCTTAAAAGCAGTGTTTATACACTGAAGTCTGAAACTGGTATTGATGTTTAATGAGGGCTCACTTTAAGGATGTCTCTCATTAGATGTGTATCTCACTCATACTAGTTACCTGTATTGATAATGGATTCGATAAAGCTTCATCCCCAGTTGACCACAGTGGAGGATTTAGCAGCTAAAGAGACAGAGATGTTCCACATTAGCTGGTGGAGACCAAAAATGGAGCTAAAACATGACTGTAAATGAATGTCGTTGGTGCTGGTGTGGCAACGTCTCTAGATTCTTCTTAATATCAGGTATTTTACCAGACAAGCTGCATAATTAAATGTTAAGCTTTGATAACTTTCGTCCCTAGTTGAGTATAGTGGACCATTTAGCAGCTAAAGCGCTGGTGGAGACCAAAAATGGAGCTAAAACATGACTGTAAATGAATGCCGTTGGTGCCGTTTGTCGTCCTGGTGTGGCAACGTCTCTAGATTCTTTTTAATATCAGGTATTTTACCAGACAAGCTGCATAAAAATGTTAAACTTTGATAAATGTCGTCCCTAGTTGAGTATAGTGGACCATTTAGCAGCTAAAATGGAGCTAACTTCAGGAGAATGTTGTTGCTATTTGTTTACCCAGTATGTAAATTCACAACACGGAATGTCTCAGAGCAGTGATATAATGTCGGTGAAAGACCCACAACTGTTAGCTTTAATTGCGTCTGTTAGCGTCATCCGTTGCTGGATCATTAGCTATGTTCAATTGGGGATTAGGCTTTAGAAACCTTTTGTGTGGAGCATTTAGCAGATAAAGAGCAGGTGGAGGCCAAAAACGGAGCTAAAACAGAAGTCTTAATGAATGTTGTTGTTGCTGTTTGTCTATTAAGTGTCTAAATTCACAACAGAACATGAGAAATGTTCAAAGCTGCAGAACGTTGTGGTTTAGCTTTAATAGCTTCTATTAACACCATGATCGTCAATCGTCTGTTGCTAAATCAAGTAGATGGATTCTTTTTAATATCAGGTTGTCTTAATTTACCAAACTGCATTAAAACCTTCAGTAAGGAATCAGGCTTTGATAAAGTTTTGTGTAGTATTTAGCAGCTAAAGATTCGTGGAGACCAAAAACGGAGCTAAAACACAACTCTAAATGAATTATCTTGACGCTGTTTGTCTACCAAGTGTTTAAAGTTATAACATGTCAGTGGTACATTTGGCCAAACATAACGCTTAAAAATGTTCAATAATGGATTACGATTTGAAAAATTTTGTTCTTAGCTGAGCATAGTTCAGGATTTAGCAGCTAAAGAGTTGGTGGAGACCAAAGATGGGGCTAAAGCACGATTCTAAATGAATGTAGATGTCACTGTTTGTCTACCTGGTGTGTAAATTCATAACAGAGCAGTGATTTACTTTTGGGTGAAAGACGCACAACTTTAACACTGTGGTTTAGTTTTGATAGTTTCTATTAGCGTCATGCTAGTCTCATCTTCTGCTAAACCTTAATTTACCAGTACTGAAAGTTGGTTAAGGGATTAAGCTGTCATAAAATGTCATCTCCAGCTGAGCGTAGTGGAGCATTTAGCATTTAGCAGCTAAAGAGCTGGTGGAGACCAAAGACGGAGCTAAAACACGACACAACTTGTCACTCTTTGTCTACCAGATGTATAAATTCGCAATGTTGCTTTGCTAACAGGATTGCCTGTGGTGCTTTCAATTCATTTGTTTCTGTAGCTGCTAATGCTAATCCTGCTTACAGCAACAGATGCGGTCATGGTAAGTTGCATTTTTAGAAACATAATAGTGATGTCATACAAACACATGATTATCTGCAGACAGGTGGAGGTGTTGGAAAAAAGGAAACGTAATTGCAGACAATTTTTAACGGCCTGGAAGTTTCTGTTTTAACTTCTTCCTGTGTGACGCAACAGAACGTGTTGACTCGGTTCTGTATGATGTATTGAAGCTAGATTTGGCCTCCAGTTATCGTAGCATGTTCTTGATATCTCCGCTAAGACCTGACAGGTTATTGATTGGTACAACCGACCCACACAGGAATTACTCGTTAACTTGTCTTTCTTTCAAACCTGACGTCACCAAAGCTTCTCGCTGTAGATGTTTGAACATATACATTAAATAAATCTCAGCTGGACTCGTCGTCGGATCTTCAGACCAACTTTAACGCCAGTTTTAAGAAGTGTGGTTCTATTGTAGTTCTGTGGATACTAAAAGTGGAGAAGCAGACATTTACAAACACGCGTCCCGAGTTAGAAAGTTTGGTAAAATGTCCAGTTTGAGCTCACAGGTGAAAACACTACTCTTCTAACAAAAACATCTGGCTATTAGCATTAATGGTACAGTGATCATTATTTTTTTTTGTTTGTTTTCTAAAAAGAAAATTCATTTTCTTCACACATCTAATTAAAAAAAAAAAAGGAAAAGTACAGTTTTACAGTATTTACCTGCAGCCATGTCGGAAAGAGAAAGATTTCTAAAACTGCAAAGTGTAATACTTAATAAGTTAAAAAATAATTTAAACAACACATTTCTAATGAGAACTTAAAAGACTGTCTGTTTTAAAAAACTCTTTACAACAAATACTGAAAGGAAAGAAAATAATAAAAACAGAACGAGAAGCAGAAAGGGAATAGTCATTTACAAGTCGACATCATTGTATACAAAAGCCGAGTTGTTCAGCTCAGTGTTAGTGACCAGTGATATAAACTCTGAGGGAATATTCCATAACAGTTAATAAATATGTGAGTATACAATAGGAGAAGGAGCAGGAGACAGACGAGGGAGGGGAAAGCTGGATAGTCTCTATGGCTTTTACAGGCTTTTGTGGCCCAAATAACCGTAAATATTAGTAGCTACAAACACCCACCGACCCTCCGAGCTCTGATCAGGGCAGAGCGGCAAAAACTGAACATTTAAAAGAGCCGACTTTAAGTGAGAGAAGTGGGATTGTTGGAAAATGATGACGCTGGTGCTGATTTTTCTACACAATCAGCCGAACAAATGGATATCTTTTAATGTCCCTGCGCTTTTACTGAACATTTAGGGGGCAGATTATGCAGTAAAAAAGTACAAATATAGTTTTTGACTGGTGTAAAGTTAGGTTGGATGGTTTTCAGGTGGAATTTCTGAAAAGAAAGTGTTTAAATAAACCACTTAACCTGCACCTGCTGTCTTGTAATTGGCCACAAAGTCATGCTGTAATCCTCAACAATGTGTGGATTTTCTAACTCAACCCTGAAATCTGAAAAGTAACTGCTGCTACAGAAGTACAGTTTTAGTATGTTAAAGTACAATGTTCCAACATCTACAACCTAAATGTGAAGCCTTCACCTGTGAACCTCAGTCGTGGTTGCAGTCGTCTTTTTCAGCCTATCTATTTCTATTTCGGTGTAGAACCTGACAGAAAAACAACGACAAATATTGATGGTGCTAATAATCTCAGTCAACCAGGTCATTGTAATCCTCTGTGCTTCAGTAGAAGGCAACTGGACTTCTCTTTTTGGTCCATGAAGGTGTTTCTCAACCCAAAAGGCTTCCTCAGTTTTAACTAATTAGTTCAATGTATATCTTTAGGGTCACCTTTGGGTAAAACTGAATGGTCAGGGATCTCAAGACTGCATTATAGGTACCTGATAAGTGGTGCTGTAAACCTCTTTTCCATGTTTCACTGGTGCAGAGTTTAAGTTTTTTTTATTTATAGCAAATTATGGATCAAACTGCATTATAAATACTTAATGAGTGGTGCTGTAGGTCCCTTTTTGATGATGTATTTTGATTCTAACAGACTGGTGTCGAGTATTATAAGTACCAGATGAATGGTGTTGTAGACTTCCTTTCCATGTTTTCAGTTTAACTCAGTTGTAAGTGACCGGTGCAGAGTTCCAGGTTTTTATTGTGCCCAACCTTTGGGTACACTGCCTGGTCAGGGATCTCAAGACTGCATTATAAGTATCCAGTAGGTGGTATTGTAGACCAGTGGTTCTCAACTGGTCCAGCCTCAGGACCCACTATGTTTCTATTAATAACAATCGCGACCCAGATTTTTGAAGTTTGCTGTTCCTGTTAACAAATTAAGGGTTATTTGGGTGTAGTCTCATCACATTTTGATACAACTTCGGAAAATTTTGGCTTAATTTTTTTTCCCTAATATTTGTATATCTGGATGCTTTTGCCAAGTTTTGGGCATATTTTGGATTCTGAGCACAAAATTTCGTGTATTTTTGAGACGTTTTAGCATAAATTTCTCCAATAAGCTGGCAATGCTTCTGCGACCCTCTAAAAATGGCTTGGCGACCCACTTTTGGGTCCCAACCCACCAGTTGAGAACCATTGTTACAGACCCTCTCCCCCTGGTTTGAATTTAACTCGATTGTAACTGTTTGGTGCAGGGTTACAGTTTTCAGGTGAAACTACTAGGTCAGGATTCTCAGGACTGCATTATAAGTACCTGATAGGTAGTGTTGTAGACCTCCTTCTCCTGTTTTGAATTGAACTTGACTGTAACTGACTGCTGCGGAGTTCCAGGTATTTATTTAAGGCCACCTTCTTGGGTAAAACACCTGGTCAGGGATCTCAAGATTGCATTTTAAGTACCTAATGAGTGGTGTTGCAGACCCCTTTACCATTTATTAGGTATGTATTATGCAGTCCTGACATCTCTCCCCAGGTTGTTTTACCACCATTCACAATAACTAAGGGGTAAACAAAACCAGCTGCCTTCTACTGCTCTGAGGATGTACTCTACCTACTAACAGGACAGAGACATGAAAACATCCATAAGTTTGTCTGATTACGGAGGAAAACTGTTCGGTCATGACCGTGTTTAAAACCATTTATTTACAAGGGGGTAAGTAAAGAGGAGTCAGTGACCCTGAGTGGATCAAACCATTGTAGCCGCATGGTGATCCATCAACCTAAGAAAGCTGCTGTACAGGATTGTCATATTGTATCAGGCCCGCTCGCCTCGCTTTGGGGCTTTTAAAAGCTTCTCTAACTTTGTTTTTAAAATTGCTACTCAAAGAAAAAGCTGACGGGTCAGCGGAGCAAGGTGAACGGTATTACTCTTCATCTTCTGTTTGTTTTAAATTTGTTTTCCCCTTGCAGAGCTTAAACTGACATCTGCGTGAAAATCGGAGATCCTCCCTCGTTTCATTCCTGATAGCCCTGACGGGAGCCACTGCAGCGGGTTTGGAGGTAATTATGACTGCTGATTTGCTTTTATGTAGTTGACGATTTAGTCAGAAAGCTCAGTTATGGTCAGAATCCAGTTCTGTATTTAGGGCTTTTCCATTAGCCTGGGGTGCAGCTGAGTTAGCGTTTCTTCTTTTTGTTATTAATTGAGCATCATGTGCACTAGGGAAGTGAACAGTTACTTGACTATACGTTGTTACCCGTATTTGTCAGCACCTTAAATACTCGTTGGTTAAACTAATTAGCGACAAGATAGAACAACCAGGTAATGCATCTAATGAACAATACATTTTGTGACATGCATGGAGAGAATACAGGTTTTCTGAATCTTTTGCGAGTTTGAATTAACACATTAGTGCTGGCAGAGGTCATTAAGCGGCACAGAAGACTTTGTCATGGTTCCCCTTTACTAGCTAAACCCCCACAAAGCTCTCTGCTGGCCAACATGAAGTGCCTGTAGTCTGAGTGATGTCTCCTCTGGTCTCTACAGTATTAAACAGTAATACTACAACACATTTTCATTGTGGGGTCACAGTATATTGCACCCTACCCTCAGACAGTGTCCTACTGGAGCTTCACAAGGTTCCTAACCACTTATGAAACAGTCCAGAACAGCCCGGATGCAGAAATGTAGTTTTTTTTATTAATTTTTCTGTTTTAATAACTTTAATATACTTGTATTATCTCCTAAATGGGCCTGGGTCAGTTGAACGTGACAGTGCTGTTTGGATTAGCAGTTAGCATTAGCAGTTAGCTAAATGGTAGCATCGGCACTGGTCGCTACCTGGAGCATCTCCTAAACGGGCCTGGGTCAGTTGAACGTGACAGTGCTCATTAAATTAGCAGGAGCAGTGTGAACTGGCACTGGGGGGGTGACTCTGGGATGCCAGAGGTCACCGTCTAGCCTCCTGGAGGTGTCGTGGGACTAAGTAGGAGAAACACTGTTGAAGGGAGGTTTCCACCTGATGACCCCCACAGATGTGGTAGGAATCACTGCTCACTGGTAGGTATAGAGACAGATTAGGGATCCTTGGTCCTCATTGAGTATGAATCCTTTTTTAGCACAAGTGTCTTGTGTTTAAATTAAATCTAGGAAGATTCTAGTCAGACTGGGACTCGGTATTGGCAGAGGCCGCATTCCAAGTCACATACTTTTAACATTAAGTACATACCACTGCTGCCCTCACAACGTACGCACCGTTTCATGCAGTATTTACACACCTGGGACATACTACTTCAAGTTATGCTTGTTTATACTTGCACAAGACATAACTGTGCAGAGGATTGTGGGTCGGAATAGCTAGAAAACCACAATTGCTTGTTTACTGTAAGATCCAACCTGATGTAAGACTTTTGGCTGTTTATCGGCATACTAGATTTGACCTACTATGTATTGGGACATACTAAACCTATTTCTGACACACTATATAGTATGGTAGTATGGATATTGGAACATACCCTAAATAAGGAATGCTTGATTTGGGACATGCCTATTTTGCACTAATTAATTTAACTAACTAGTATTTCTGGTGCTGACTTGAGTAGTATGTTGAGTAAGTCAATTAACATCAACATCAGAAAAGCTCAAATGTCTTCAACGTAGCTGGCTTGAAGAAATATTTCACCATTTTTAGACTATATCATCACTCAAACCACTCTATTCAGTCTCAACTGCAGTTTATGAAATGATATGTTGAAAACATTTTGAGTAATACTGTCTTAATGCATTTTGAAATTACAGGCAGATGAAACAGACTGGAAGAGTTTAGTGCTCAAGAGATCGAAAAACGTAGACTTTGGGATTTACTGACGTTTATGAGTAGAGCTGCCGTCTTTTCTACAGATGTGAGCATCCCCTACCAGATTTGAAGAACATCACTAACCCTGGCGCTGTGGAAAAGCCCTATTTGTGGCTGCACATGGCTCCCATTGATAATGTTGATAAGACATGTTTGAAGTCATACATGTTCCAATTATCCCACTTTGATATTTAAGCAGTCAAGAGAAAGAAGATGTGATAAAGAGTGCAAAGGAGAGAGTAGGAAATTAAAGCGGCTCTTCCACCCAACACCAACCAGAAGCTACCTCACAGATCCTCCATCAGTATGGCGCAAACTTCTGTCTCTCCGGCTTCTTCATCCCGTTGGCCGAGGAGGAGATCTTGGCCGTGTAGGACGCCAGCGCCGCCGCCGCGTGAGCCGGAACCGGGAGGGTTGCCGCCGTCTGCACCGAGCCCGGTAAGACGGGAGCCCCGATGGCTGCCGCCGCTGCTGCTGCTGAGGCGGGAGGGGAGGAAAGTGCCAGGTAGGGGATGGATTTCACTCCCAGGAGGCTGGAGAGGGGAAGGGCGTAGGGGGCGCCCAGGATCGGAGCGTGGGGCAGAGCGGCGCCCATCGCTGCCAGGGGGGAGGAGGAGGAGGACGAGGCGGAGGCAGGGGGGGCGGGCTGGGTGAAGCTCATGGTCAGGTCAACGGGAGACGGCATGGAGGAGGACTGGGCGGTGGATTTGGCGGTCTCTAAACTGGAGGAGGAGGAGGAGGAGGAGGAGGAGGGGAGGGACGGGGAAGGGATGGGGGAGGAAGGAGGTGAAGGGAGGCGGGAAGGAGGAAGGGGAGGAGAGGGGGAGGAGGGTTTGGATGGAGAAGGGTTAGAGGGTTCAAATAAAAGACATGTTAAAAAAATCAAAAGGAAAATGAAACCAAAACAGGATCTTTTAAAAAATAATGCAAAAACAAAAGGAAAATCTGACGACAACTGAAAATCAGAAGACAGGTGTGTTTTGTTGGAGGTTGCAACAGATTATTGTAGGGGAGTTCGCTGTACGGATGGGGGGTGTGCTGTATAAGTTGGGGTGATGGCTTGGGAGGGGCTTAGGGAGGAGGGAACAAAACCATTATAGACATATTAGCATTGAAGCTTCATCAGAGAGGATGCTGCTTCAGAAACAAGGAAAAGGACGCATCAAAACCCAGTTACTGTTTCAGAGAGACAATCCCAGCTGCAGGTCAGGTCAGGTCTTCAGGCATTTTCATCCTCATACTGGAGTTTTAATGTTTCTATAACCCTGCTGGACATTTAACATTACAATTTCAACAATATTAAAACAGTATTACATTGGTTTTGGTCAGAAGCTGCGCTGCCTTACAGGAACAGTGAATTAAAGAGTAAAGGGCTGCAAATTAGAACACTTTTAGTTCAGTTAGTGACAAATATATTATGTGCAAAACTTTAATTTTAAGCCTTTTATTTATATGAATAATCACCACGGACCTACAAACTGTGTTGCACTTTATGTTAAGACAAATCAGTTTTTGTACATCTGGACTAATTAATTCAGTAAATGTATATAGATGCACCACTGGGAAAGCACTTAAATGTGAAATGATTTGAAACTATACCCTCTTGATAACTGCATTATTTCTAAACTGAACAGCAGAGTATTTTCACAAATTAACAGCCACAAACAAACATTTTCATATTATAGATTCAGGCCCCAGAGTAGAAACTCAAAGCAACAAAAGTGAGTCCAGCTGTGATCAGTGAAACTAAACTGAGTTCACCTGTGATTTCATTCAGTCAAACTGCATGAACATGGTTCTAAAATGAGCTTTGAACAGAAGAACTTTCTCAGTTTTGGACCTATGGACTGTGTCTATGTCTGCATCATGGCTCCACATGGAAAAGAATTCAACAGAGGAAGTAAACACACGTGACTGTGAGGCTTCACAAATATGGAGAAGGATCCAGGAAGATCAACTAAAAATCAGTGAAACACAGTGTCAGCAGTAGTCAGGAGTTATAGAAGGAGCCATAGTAGCACTAATCATGACAGCAGAAATGGAAGGAGCCATAGTACCACTAATCACGGCTGCAGGTGTAGAAGGAGCCATAGTACCACTAATCATGGCTGCAGATATGGAAGGAGCCATAGTACCACTAATCATGGTTGCAGGTATAGAAGGAGCCATAGTACCACTAATCACGGCTGCAGGTGTAGAAGGAGCCATAGTACCACTAATCATGGCTGCAGATATGGAAGGAGCCATAGTACCACTAATCATGGCTGCAGTGGTCGTCCTCCTAAAATGACTCCACAGACAGTGAACTACTTTCACAATCCAGCTGTGAAAAACAGACAACAGCTGCTTCAGACTTGGTACAGGAGTTGTCAATGGAAATCAGAGTTTCTGTGAAGCTCAGAAACTGCATAACGTCAACCTGTATGGATGACATTCAATAAAAACACCCTAACTTGGTGTTTGGCACAAAACTATAAGACAAACTTTGCTAAAGAACTTAAAAATAAGCCTGATGAATGTTTGGAGAAGATGCTTTGGTCAGATGAAGATAAATCAGTTGGGCTCAGATGGAGTCCAGCATGTTTGGTGTGAACCTGACCAGGACCACCACAGTGAATGCATAGTCCTGACAGTGAAGCACGGAGGTGGTAGTGTGATGATATATAAAGGTGTTGATGACATTTATAGATGCACCATGAATGTCTGTGGATAAACCAAAAATACTGGCTGACAAGAAGCTTGAAGAAGAGGAATATTCCAGCAGGAGAACCATACAAAGAACAAGTTTCTACACAAGAACCAGAGCTGGACAAGAAACCTGGACCCAAGACCTATCCAAAACTACTCAGTTTGTCCAAAATGACTCTAAACTAACTGAGTCTGCCATTAAAAATACAGGAGGACGTATCAAGTCCAAAAACATTACATGAGACTAGAACCTCAGCAGTGAAAGGTGGACTGACTTTGGCTGCACTGACTTCCTACTGTGGGACCTGATTTTTTGTAACAGAGTACATCTGAAGTGTTTGTTTTTATAATTTTACATAAGAGCAAACACCTACAGTTCAGCTTAGAGGTAATGGATTCATTGTAAGGTGATAGGATTTGCAATCATTTGACATTTAAATGATTTTGCACAGCAGTTTTCCCACTGCAGGAGGACTTTAGTAGGAATATTTACAGCAACCAGGACTTTTAGTTGTCAGACAGACTTGAAACTTAACACATCTATTGCTCAGAGTGACACTAATGTCTATATCTTTTCTCAGCTACCTGCGTTTAAATGCAGTGGCAAGGATGAAAGTTGATTTCAGGCTAAACACAGGAGAAAACAGGACGAACCCAAAACTATCACATTAAATCTGTAGATGAGAGCCGTTCTGCCATAGAAATAACAAGCTGAACGCTCTAACAGCCTGCAAAACTTACTGTGTCTCATAAAAACCAGCATCCAAGTACAGACAACTGTTCAAACAACATATTTTCAGCTCTGTGTTTGTCTGTAATCAGGCTTCTAAACACTGTGTGGCGGCCATCTTTAGAGCCTCGGCCAAACGAGCGAGCCACGGCGGAAACATCGGCTGCTTCTCCTCTCTGCTCGCCGTGTGAGAGGGTTCGTGTTCTGACAGGCTTCCTGATTGTACGCGAAGGTCCGCGGGGAGCGCGCTCAAAGGCATGAATAATCAACCGCAGATAAAAGGGAGTCACGTTCGCTCCGGAGTGGGGTCGTCCTCCATTTGTCACTGCAGCGACCGCACAGCAAAAACTCACTGGTGGAGGCTACAGAGGGCGAAGCTGCACCACGGAAACATACTGGAGGCTAATGTTCACATAACCAACGTGTGCTTTAGTAGCTGATGCAGACAAACAACATGATGCAAAACTACAGGAGGGAGCCTGATGACTAAAACACTCTCTAGTCCACTTAGCTCGGACCACCACATGCTGTAGCTGAAACACTAATGCTGGGCTGAGAATACAGAAGCATACAGACTGGATTTAGAAATCAGGTTGAATCATGAGAAGAAACTTCACAGGTATTCTTCTCTCTAAATCTCAGAAATAAACACACTACATGCCTGAAGTCATGCAGCTGCAGAATCACCCCTTTCTACAGACTTGCTGTCTTCTATTTCCTTATATTGACATTTTGTGTTTTGTATTTTTGCGTCTTCACTGCAAAAACTCAACATCTTACCAAGTTTATTCGTCTTATTTTTAGTCAAATTGTCTCAACCCACTTGATTTAAGATAAATTCACTTTACAGGTAACATTTCAGCAGATGGAGGGACGTGTTTTAAGACAACGCATCTTAAATATCTTGTTAAGTCAAACAATCTTGAAATGATCTTGTTTTAGTCGTATTTTACCAGAAACAAGGTTCATTTCATTTCATACATGTTTCAAGCTGAGCTGTTGTTTGTATCAGATAAATAATCTGGATTTAAGAAATAAAGTAAATGCATTTTATTGGAAAATCACCAATTCATATCAGAAAACAGCTGCACGTGGAAAATGTGTTAAAAAAACAAAGCAAATGTCTGCTTTTGAGTTAAAACACCTCCTTTTGGGCGTAGCTGGCTTCACCTAAAACACAACACCTTCAAATGCTGTCAAACACCACTAAATATTAGGATTTCTAGCCAACTGTGAGAAGACATTATATCTCAGAATGCTTCAATTAATCTGTGTGATCTGATTTCAAGTACAAGATGGTCTTAAATCTAGAGAAGAGCCACGATAATACAACTAAAATAAGTTGAACACATCTCAAATTAAGAAGCTGACATTAAACTTATTAAAGCAAACATCTATTTAATTCTTTATCATGTCTGGTTTATTCTAAGACACCTCAGCTTGACAATGCTGCTAAAATATAGCTTAAAATAAGTTTTCCCTGCTAATTTTAAGACCTCAATATTCTAAATATCATGTCTTATTTCAAGAAATCTGACCAAGCAAATCTTCACTTGTTCTATTGGCAGATTTTTCCACTTATTTCAAGGTAAAAGTGCCTTGAAATAAGTTATTTTTTCTTGTTTTGGGAGGAGCATTTTTTCCAGTGTTTGTGTTTGTCTTGTCTTAACTTCCCCTTCATCCTGCTTTGCTGTGTTTGATCTCCTGCTTTTATTCCGTCTGTCAAAACACTTTGTAAACTCTCATTTTTAAAGGTGCTATTTGAATATAATCACGATTACTATTATCAGTCCCTCCAGGAATTTGCGATGTAAACAAATAAACATTACGCTTCTCATTTTCCCTAGAATTTATCATTCTGTGTTTCATTTTGGTCATTTTAATGTGCCTTTGTCACATTTTGTCTCTTTGTGTCTCCTATCTGTTGTTTTCTGTCTCATTTGTGCTGTTTTATGTCTATTTTGTGTGTTTTTGTTGTTTTTCGTTTATTATATCTCACAGTTTTCTCTCCACATACTACTTATATTGAACTATCTCCATGTTTTCAGCCTCTACAGACTTTCTCTCTCTCCTCTGCTCATCAGCTGTAGAAAGATGTTTCACCATGCTGGATTTATCTTCCAACAATTTCCTCCTCTGTTCACTGTTTCTGAGTCATGCTGCATTTATTTTATTGATCCAGTAGGTTTGATTTTCCTCTCAGTCTAAAGTTGTCCATCATAACTCATGGTCAAGCTCATAAAATGTGCCTGAAATAACATGAAACTTGTCCAAAAGTACCCAAAAACGTCCAAAACAACTTTGAAACTAGTTCAAAATGACTCAAAAATTGTCATTTTGAACAATTTTTGAGTTATTTTGAACAGTATTTAGTCCATTTTTGAGTCTTGGCACATCATCTGTAGACAGATATTTCACCATGCTGGATGTATCTTCAACTACTTCCTCCTCTGTTCACTGTTTCTGAGCCATGCTGCATTTAATTTATTGATCCAGTAGGTTTGATTTTACTCTCAGTCTCTCTGCCTGCAGTTCAACCTGAAAACTCAATTTGTCACTGTTGCTGAATCAGACACAGAATCTTGGAAATATCACAATTTTTAGCTCAGATTTGGTCGATTTTCCTAATGGAGCGACACTTTGCACATGATAAGTTCAAGGATCGATGAAATTCTCTCCATTTTTGTGAATTTTAAGAAGAATCATGGTTTACTCCATAAGTTAAATGCTTAATTGAGTGGAAAAAAAACATGCTTCCTCCAAAATATAATCACATATAATCTCATCGCAAACAAACAAAACAAACCCCACTGATCCTGTCTTATGAAATCCATAGTTTAGGCTGAAAGTGTCCATTAAAGCCCAGAGCTGCAGGTCCGTGTCCAGCAGGTGAGCGAGATGCAATAATCTCTGACAGTCTTATCTGTCTGTAACTGATTAAAAAGTCCAGCAGGAAACAGCAGCTCCGTCCTGGAAGCTCCGGTTCGTTTCACCTCCTTGACCCGACATTTCAGACCAAGCGACGCTGCATTAAACCGTGTGTGTGTGTGTGTGTGTTCTGTCCGTCTACATTTATATGCACGTCTGAGTGTGTTTCTGCTGTCAGCGGCTGGACGGGCGCTAAGTGAAATATCAATTTCATCCACAGTGCAATCATGAATTTGCATATTCACGCTGCTGTAAGTTGTATTAAAGCAGCCTGGCAGCGCGAATCACACGTCTGTGGCATCGAATTTCTGATTAAATGGCAGCGAGGAGGTTTGTCCTCTCTGTTAATTTCCTTTTGTCGTGCGGCGATTCTAATGCGATACTAATTCAACTGAAAAAAATCACCGACAGGGATATTTCCTGAATGTAAAAGAGTCCGCTCATGCTGTAATGATGCTCCACTTAACCGCTGCTGGACTATAACTGGACATTTAGTCGAGTGCCGCACTTTAGCTCTAATTTGAGGCTCTTCAGTTTTCACCTGCAGCTTCAGTCTGATTCAGTTTGTATCACGTAAAACTGCCTTTAAAGTGAAATTAAAATGCAAATAAACTCCGTTATTTTAGGATGAGTTGGTTTTCTGACTGAAAAACCACACGAGGTTATTTTTGCAGCATAATCACAAGAGCTAAAAGAAAATGCCGGACAAACAGCATTTACATTTCTGTGTCTTGTTTGAAGACACAAAACTACAGGGATCCATAAAAAGTCAAAAAAGGCATTAAATTCATTAATCTAAATATACGGTCTTTAATCTCTAACCCCAGAAATTCACTGGTCGGTTTGAAAGGCATGTTATCCTAAGAAAAAAATGCCACCAGAAACAGTTAAACATTAAGAATTATCCAATTTTCTGGAAGTCCTTGAACACACCAGGAAAACGAACCAAGTCTCTGCTTAAAATTTCATCAAAATCAGTTTATTCTACGTGTTTAATTAAAAACAAACGCAAAAATAAAGCGTTTGCTGCAGACCCTGTAAAAAACAATAAAAACCTCGGTTCTCCATGACTGACTCAGCTGTGACCAACAGTGAAAAGCTTTCAGGTTGAACTGCAGGCAGTGTTTCCACAGAGCAGAGAGGAAAATCAAACATACAGAACATTTTGAAAGCAGCACAGGTTGTCACACTGCACCCTGACTGAGTGGAGATCAAACAATCAGTGACTTCACGCCAGCACATGGCGTGGCCGGGAAAGCCGGTGTGTCTTAAAGACGCATCCACGTACCCTGACGAGCGGCGTGGTCATTCCCATACATTAGAAATATGAAGCTGAACTTTTTCTTTTCAAAAATGTCAATAGAGGGACACTTGACTTAACTTGAAAACCAGTTCTTTGTTTAACAGAACTGAATAAACTCGGCTGCATCGTGTCAGCAGAAGGTGGCGCTGTGGGCTGCACAGCTGTAATAAATGATAAACAGCAGAAGAAGACAGATACAAAACCAGCTGCTACTAAAAATCTCAAAGAAGAAACCACCAAGATCTATTACAGAAAAATAAAAATAGGTTTTCAGGAATTATTTCTAACCATGAAAGTCGTCATGATTCTTTCATGTCAGCTGGTGTCGGCCATTTTTAATGCTGTTAGGAGCTTTTCATTTCCTGTGAAGCTCAGTAACCTACAAAAAGCCTGGCAAAGGTATTTTTCCAAAACTGCGGAAACTGTTTTGAATTTTCCAGTATCCATTAACTTTTTCTAATGCAATAATTGCAAAATAAACTGTAAAGTCAACCACCAGGTATCTCCAACACATCTCCAGTATCAGAACCAGGAACAACAGATAACATTCGAGTGTGCGTTATCTTTTACGTCAAGCAGAGCTAATGCTGTTTCCATAACAAGACAACAACCATACAAGTCAAATAAAGTAGTAGGCGACTTACTAACTGCCCAAATGTTCTGACAAGGAAGCCTCAATTAGCAAGTTTGGATCAACCCAAACATCTCCGATCAGCTAAAAGGAAGGCGTTTGTTTTAACGTTCGACAAAATCCATAACTCAAGTAATTCAGCAGTTTAATTTTGATTATTGTAAAGTGAAAAACTGGAAACGTTTTAAACCTGACTTGCCTTCAGCTGTAGAAGCCCTGAACCAACAGTACCTATCAGTGACTGGATGTACTGGATGTCGTGTATCTGGTTCTTCAGCTGTGTTTTCCTGCTACGGTTCCTGAGGAAACTCACCAGGTGGTGATCAGATACTGAGCCAGGTTGATGGCGATCGGTGTTCCGGTGATGGTGACGTGTCGGTCGCTGGTGCTGTCGATCTGGCTGCCGATCTTAATCTGAGCCCCCGAAACCTGCCGGATCTCGTTTATCTTGGTGCCTTGGCGACCGATGATGGAGCCAATCAGCTGCAAGGAGGAAGAGATGGAGACGATGAGGATTAGTGGAGGTGAAATGTGGGAATATTTGGGTTGAAGAGTCCATTTAACATCCTGGTAGGAGATGAGTCTCCATGATTCCACCAGCTCAGATTGTGGAAACCAATGACATGTTTTAACACCGCTATGCAGACGACTCACTACTTTATATAAACATGTCACCGGGGGACTATGAACCCATACAAGGGCTCAGAATTTTCATCAGTTTAACAAAAGCAAAACTGAAATACCTTCTTTTGGAGCCAAAGAAGAGGAATTAAAAGTCAGCAGTCAGCTTCATTTTGTGATGTTAAAATCCACAAACCCGTCAAGGATTCAGACGTGAATCTCAATAGCAACATAAGGACAGTTTCTGTTTAACTATCCCTGGTTTGACTGACATTTTTACAACATAAAATAAGTATATTGATCAGGATATTTGTGAAATTTTATATTGATATATCAAATACATTCTGGGATTTTTTTTAATCGTCCGTCAACCCACTTTCGACAGGTTTTTTTTTTGTCACATTGAAATTTAAAGCTGTTTAAAGAACAATATATCAGGAGCTAATAAAGATAACAACCTGAAATTTTCACTATTATTTTGCATCATGTCATTGATTCAGAATCTTCAATATTGGACATAATCTGTGATTATAGGTGACTTGAAATAGTGCAGAAAATAACCTGTGGAGTTCCCCAAGGCTCCATTCAGGGGCCTCTTCTGTTACGTATCAACATCTACCAATTAAAAGTCAGCACAGTCGAGTGGGTCTACGGGCAATTTTTAAAAGAATTATCTTGTAAAGTATTTGATATATGAAGCTAAAATTTCTCAGATGACATTTTAAATATTCTGACTTTATGTTAATAAAGTTTTAAGTAAATCAGAGATGGTCGAGCTGAAGAATCTGATGATTTAAGATGGAATAAAACTTATATTCTGCTGATTTTCCTGCAGCCTCTCCAGTGTTTCTGTGCTCATTTTCCAGCCTCCATCTTGTTTTTTCTGCCGGAGTCTGAGAAGACGAAGCGGCAACAGGTGCTGAACTCATCTGTTCACCGAAGGTCTAAACTCGTCCCGGCAAGGCTTCAGTCATGCAGAGGTAACAATAGACGGATCGTTACTGCTTCACCTTCCCGTCAGCTCACGCAGTAAATACGTCTCATTAGCTTTTGTATAAACGGCAGATATGTGTTGTCAGGTTGGCATGAGGCTGTCAAGGCTGCATTTGGAGCTAAATTTAGAGTAAACTGATGATATACTGGTGCATTACTCAACCTGTGTTCGTGCACAGAGGCCAAAAGTTCTCAGTAAAGGAAAAACTAGCATGAATTATAAGAAAAGAGCTCAGGAATACAACATTTGGATTCATGCTATTAGAGGAAAATCACATATTTTGATACAACTAAAGAGGATTCAGACCAAAGGAGATCTGGTGACACGTTTCTCAGACAAAACAAACTATTTTAATGACTCTGCATCACAAAAAGTGTCTTTTCCTGCTTTTAATTTCTTCCCCAGCTCTAAAAAAACCCAAAAAAACAAGAAGAGGTCCTGTGTATTTACAGGATTTACGTGTTCTGAGAGGAGGAGACAGCGGAGGTAATGAGGAATAATCTCAGGCAGGCGGTAAATTTAATCCAGTTAAACAATAATAACAGCAACAGTATATCTGTTTATTCTGATCCCCGTAAGGAAAACTCCGTGAACAAACAGCTAATTAACGCTCAGCTCGGCTCATTGGTTTGTAATTTCTCACATTAAGGGACAAAATATTAAATTAACTTCATCAGTGATTTACACTTAATTCTGTGTTTGTGTTTTAGAGATAACAGGAGTAAAACTTTGAGAGTGAAGTGATTCGTTTATAGATTCAACTGGTTGCACATTTTGTTTTCTTGTGATTGAAAACAAACTGAAAGACTGTAGATCATTTGAGGATTGCAGGTAAATAACTGCCAAGGTGCGACATTCTGTGGTTAATTCGTGGTTATGAGAATTAATCTTTTGGCCAGAATGATCAAAATACAGCAGAAATTGCATTGAAGTAAAATAGAAGAAAAACAAACATTCCAGTAGAGCTGCTGTGAATTAGCCGGTACATTCCACTAACTTATGTCACCAACACATCCTTTACTTCTTAAAATGCTCCAGTTAGTTATAACAAATGTTTTTCCTCAGTATCTTGCGTCACTGAAGCATCGTGACGTCTGTTATTTTTGGTTTCAGTTTGTTTTTTAATCTGGGAAAGGTAAAAGTTTCCGACATCTTGAGAAACTGAGGAATGAAAGTGAAACGTTTTTAAGAACCAAAGGGAACTTTCTTCAAATTAGGAGAACTTTGAGGAATTTTAAGGAGGAAACTTTAAGAGCTCAGTCCGTAGAAGACGTTCCTGGAGGAATCTTTAATCTGAAAAAACATCACTGGATGATGCTTTTTGTAGAATTAACTGCAGGCTAATTGTCACTTTACACTTTTGTTTAACGTATATACATGTTTTTGTCATCAAACAATGAGTTCTGCTGATACACAAGATATTAATGCAGGTTTTAGAGACTGATTTTATATCTTTGGGTAAATTCTGAACTTTGTGTTGACAGAACTGTGCAGAAATGACTTATTTAAAAACATCTTAATATATTCTGATATTTTTCAGGGTTAAAAAACGTGTTCTGTGATAATAATACGATAATATAATAAAGAATTTAAAGTGTAAACCCCACAAAAGTTAATCGAGAGGCTTCGAGAAACCTTTGCTGCAGTGGTTCCTCAAGGACTTTTCACAATTATGTTCTGTTTGTCCTGTTATTCCTCCATTTGAAATTTCATACATTATAATTCACATTTTTACCAGGGCTTCACAGTTTTGCGTCTTATTATTCCTCAATTTGGAAAGTGCAGAATGGCTTTAAAACTACCACAAATAAAACGTAAGCACCACGTCGAATTCAACAGACACAACAGTCTCGAGGTACAAAAGACATTTCTAGATACTCCATTAATTGATTAATTAGGCTGTATAAACAAACTACATATAAGAAGCTCTCAGTAAACCTCCCAAGAAGAACATAAGCTGACGTATTATCTATATTTTTATATACTCATCTATATATTTAGTGAGGCGAATGATAAGGAACTCCGAAATGTTCTTCAAGGGTCTATTTCTAAGAGTTCATTATAGTTATATAAAGCAGTGAGTCGTCTGCATAGTGATGTTAACATATTTTTAGAAGTTCCGTTTTGCTTTTGTTAAACTGAGGAGAATCCTAAGCCCTTTATATTGCCACTATAGTCCCCTGGTGACATGGTTATATAAAGCAGCGAGTCGTCTGCATAGTGATGTTACCATATTTTGTTGGTGTCCATAATCTGAGCTTGTAGAAGACACATCGGCTATCAGGATGTTAAACGGACTCTTCATCCCAAATGTGCAAACAGATGTGCAGCATTCGACCACTAGGGGGCGCTTATCAAGGTGCATTTTTTTAAATCTGCAAACTTCACAGATGAGTGGAGAATTTATTGACGAGACTCAGAGTCAGAACTTTATCTCCTTCTGGCCCAGATGTTTCTCTATTTCAGACCTTCCGCATCTTATTTTTCTGATTTTTCAGCCTCTTTATCTCTAACATTTCTTCACCACCAGTCGTCTGACAGGAACCTCTGTGTCTGTGCTGGTTATTCTGGGAAGGTCTGAGATAATTTAGGTCTGGTATCTGTAATGACGCTGTGGGAGACAAAGTGACGGCAGACAACAACCAGGTCACGACTGTTTGAGAGGAATCAACCTTCAGACGTCACTGAACGTCCGTCGGAGCTGCTTCATGCTCCTGCCTTCTTATCTTTCACGCTGAAGAACGAAACCTAAATTTACAGTTTGGTATGAGGCCGGTTTTAAAGGTCAGGGTTGGGTGTGTTTTCAGAGCAGCAGAGGAAAACAAAGAAGTCACATTTTTGTTGTTTAAACATTCAGCAGAGTCTAACTGGACGTGACGCTGCAGCTTTTTCACAATGAGGACGCTGTTTGAATAAACCAGAACCTGTAGCGGAGAAGTTTCAGGTTCTGGCTGCAGGAAATAAAACATGTCAACGTCTTTCAAAATTCATAGCGATCACAGTGTGCAGCTTTAAAGGCTAACCCTGCTAGCATGCTAGAAGATAAGATGAGGATTACTAATCCCATAGTGAGAAAGTTTGCAATGTTGCAGCAGCAAAATGCAAAATGTAAGAATAAAATAAAAACAAAGAAACCGCCAAACACTAGGGGAACAATAGGGTCCTACGCACTGTAGTGCTTCGGGCCCTAATTAAAGCTGCAAGCAGCGTCGGACGGGCCCTCGCTCCTCATCATACTCCTCTCCACATGACCTTGTCTAGGGGGCGCTGTAGAGCTGATTAGAATTTTGACTGTGCAAATCTGTTTGTCTTGGGATACTATATGTCTGTACCAAATTTCATGTTTGTAGGATAAAGCAATGATTTTATATGAGTATTTGAATATTTGCAGGGGGCGCTGTGGAGCCGTTTGACCACGCCCATTTCTGAATTGTATATTAAATATTAGGTCTTGAGATTAATGAGGTTTTGTGTGGATTTGGTGATTTTACATGGATCCCTTCACCTCCAAAACCCATTTCGTTCCACATGGCGATTTTGTTCAAAATGGCCACCATGCCACGCCCACACCGTGTGACATAGCCACTAGATTTTAATAACTTTTGATCCTGGAGGAGTTTAGATGCCACACAGCGAATTTGGTGAAGATGGGATAAAAATCCTGGGAGGAGTTCGTTAAATTCCAATGCCTGTGCACCACGTGTTCTATGGGGCGCCATGGAGCTTTTTTGTTCAAAATGGCCGCCATGCCACGCCCACACTGTGTGACGCAGCCACAAGATTTTAATAACTTTTCATCCTGGATGGGTGTAGATGCCACACAGCGAATTTGGTGAAAATCGGACAAAAATCCTAGGAGGAGTTCGTTAAATTCCAATGCCTGCACACTACGTGCTGTAGGGGGCGCCGTTGAGCCTTTTTTGAAATTTTAAAAGCAGGAATGTTTTTGTCTTGGGCTACTGTACCTGTGTACCAAATTTCATGAGTTTACATGAAACTAGCCGTATTAACTCCACTAAAGCCCAATTTTCTAGGTGGCACTATTGAGTCATTTTGCCATTCATATGTGTAATTCCCCCAAAATATCAAATTTTTCATCAGTCCTGATGTGTGTGCCAAATTTGAGGGAGTTTTTGAGCATGTTTAGGGGGTCAAATTGAGGTTCAAAGTGGCGTAAGAAAAAGAAACCGCCAAAGAAACACTACAGGAACAATAGGGTCCTAGCACTGTAGTGCTTGGGCCCTAATAAAGAAAGCTGGTGCTACTAATTTACTTGGTTGAACGCACCAGTATATAATTTTGCAAACTGGACACCTGCTAAAGATCAACAATTTACAGATGTTCCTTAAACGCAACAGCACTCCACTCAGACAGCTGTGAGACCAAAAATTACTTGGAAAATAGTGTATTAAATTGTTCTAATGTCACCAACTTAGTTCATCTACATGAGCTGTTTTCTGCATATCAATCGTCAATACTTGAGTCAATCATGATCATTTCATTGCGGGAAACCAAAATCATTTAATCTGTAGCCCAAACACTGCATTAGCTGTTGTGATTGAATGCACCTTCCTACTTTTTCTACTTCACTGAGTCTGAATCTTCTTTCCTTCACTTTTATCGTCAGGATCATCTCAGTCTGACCTTTTTTTCCCTCCACCAGCCTCCTTTTTTAACAGCAAACTGAATTATTTAATGCGTCACGCTGAGAGAGACCGAACCATCGGACGAAAAATATGACTTCAGCCGCTACAATAACACAGCAGCAACACGTGCTGACAAAAGGTGAAGCCGAATCATCTTCAGACACTCGAACGAATGCAAACTGGTGAAATTTAAACACTTAAAAATGGAGCGCCAGCTGCTGTTTTGCAATCGACTGGTAAACCTGACTACTAAAATAGTCGGTGCCTCTTTCTAAAAATAACTTGCAGATCAACGTGTGCAGATTTCTTTTAGTTTCTTCTCTTAAATCCGTGCTCTTGGTTTGGCTGTTGTCGGCGGCACAAATAGCACTTCAGTTTCGTTTTCTCTCCTAATCATGTCCGTCTGCTTCTGGATGTTAACAGTGTTTCAGACATAGTTTGAGGACGGGTATAGATGTGCATTTGTTGATTTAAAACCTCAGCTTGAACTGATCTTAAAGTAGGCCGGGCAGAACGTTGAGGAGACCTCTGAGCACAGTTATCTCATATTTTAATTTCATAATGACACTAGTCTGCAAACTTCGACCGAAAAACTGGGTATTTCTACAGAAACAGAATAATTAAAGTCGTCTTCTTGTGAGATGTCATCTACAGAAACACCTCTGGATTCAGTTTATCAGCTTAAAGGCCGGTTCACACTACAAGATAATCGGGCCGATTTTCATCCCGATCTCCTCCTTACGATCAAAGACAGCAAAGGCCTGATTGTCGGATGTTTGCAAACGACATCGTGTCTGATTTTCCTGTGTTAAGAGTGATTTTGTTTGTTCCAATCTGCTCGGAAGGAGAGATCGTAGATAATGAACATGTTTAATATTAGCGACTATAAACCCTGTAGTGTGAGGGGGTTTCCTCCGAGAGCAGCCGAGCACGCTCAGTGTGTGATGTCACGTGTACCGGATTTAAGCCAATCAGAACGCGAGCTGACTCAGCTGACTGACGGAACAGGAAGTAAAAACAAACAAGTAGAGTTACCGTCGCTAAAAATGTAATCAGATTAATCATGATGATGGATTAATCCGCACTAACGTGTCAATTTTGACAGCCCTAAAAAATCTCAGCCCCTCGGCTCAGAGATCTGGATGGTCTGATGGAAAAACAGCTTCAATTCTAGTAACGTGCCGCATTTTTGGCAGCAACGGTAACGAAGTTATAATGATGGGAAGATTAATCAATTAGATCACTGGTTACTGAAATAAGGAACTCCGTTAGTAATGTCGTTATTTATAGCGCTGTTATTCCCATCATGTTTGTTTACACTGAAGTCACGTTTGACTACGCGAGATTTGGAATACTGAGCGTGAAGAACCTGATAGTCTAATGAAGGATCGGTTAGCGTGGTTAGCTAACACCACACTATAAGATCAGAAGAGAGAGATCTCATGTGATCTGTCTTTTGTTATCTTCTAGTGTGTGGTCTCTAAATCTGTGAAGGTTTGAAGAACCCTGTAGTGTGTTCCAGCCTTAAGATTCATCACCTGTGACTGTACTCATCACTGATCAGTGTATGAAAAAGTCAGCTGGCCATCTTTAGCTAGAAGCTGTATTTATAAGGCACAGGATGGCGAAATGTTGTCCCTATTAAACTGCTCTCAGAATCATAATTCAACTCATTCATGCTCCTGGATGCATGTTCACACCAAAATCTGGAAATCTGCTTCTACTTTTTCACTGGGAACACTTTGCATCTTGTTCTAACTGTACCTCTAGGTTCATTTAAATCCATTAACACAGACTGCACTGCTTTTTTTTCTGTTTTTATTGTATCTCCTCATCGCTGTAATTGAGCCTCAATGTCCTTAATGATTCCTCGAGATTTAACGAAATAAATGCAGCTCTAATGTGAATAAAACAAACCTAAAAAAGAAGGATCTCTGCGGCTCTGATGGTGAAACGATCTCCGGCGTTTCCACTTTCTCCACAGCCGACTGCCCTGAAGTGTTCGGCCCTCTGAGCAGCTTTATATAAGAGCTGCTGGGTGAAACCAGGAGGAGGACGAGGAGGGCGACGGCTATTTTTGGTCGATTCCCTGCTGCCCTTGTAATTTGGGAGGTTTACTGAAGGAGAGCGAGGCGGAGGGCTGTTGTTAAAGCTCTGACTGTGAGCTATAGGATGTCATTAAGCTGCTCCGCTTGGCCCTGAAACCGACTCGCAAACAAACATATCACACAGTTGCATGCTCTGGGTCTTAAGCTGCTCCGCTCTGAGCTGTTGTGGTTCTTTGTTGCTCTCTCTGGCCGGTCGTGGCAATCCAAACATGCCAAAAACACGCTAAGACAGGAGCCTGAAGCTGCTGCTCGGCTTCGTCTGGAAGGTGACGGCGCCCGCGGAGGTGTTGATTATCTCGTCAGAGTTTGGGTGAAACGACCTCGTCACGTCCTTTATGTGTTCGTCCATAAAGAGGCCGATGTGAGGCAGCGCTAAGTGAACACGGCTGTGAATTCCTGCAGAGACGTCGGCTGAAGTCGGCTGTCAGATCCTGAGAAACTGGGACATTCAGCTTTAATATCACCTGTCCTGGTTGCAGGTTTTTATGAGTCATTTTTCACCTCCTTCACTGTAGTAATTACTGATTTTCTGCAGCTTAAATCCACCCAGAGCTTTCTAATTGAAATCGAATCTCAAATATTTCACATTTCTTCTTTCCTTCTGCAGTTTACCAGCAAGACTATTTTTAAAGCCGATAAACCTTTTAATTATTGAAATGAAAAATCATCTTTTTAGATAATGAATCACAATTATTAAAGGCTCTTATGTTGCCATCGGTTTTTGAAATTTAGCTTGCGGTTGTCGGTATGTTTTTCTGAAAAACAAAAAGACAACAAAGACGCTAGTTGTGTACTTTGTAATACGGTAGTCCCTCACCATATCGCGGATCACTTTTCAGTCTCACTGTATCGTGGATTTATAAATTGTATATAAAATACGTAGCGTACAGCAGATGAGTAGACGCACGTATGGAAAACACAGCTACGGCCGCTTCCTCTTGAGGTAGTCGGTCTCTGATTGATGGGCGGTGATGGAAGCCAGTGTTTATAAGAGTGTGGGGAGGGTTTATAAAGCTTTAGAATATATATAAATAATAAAATAAATATAAGGTCGCTACTTCGTGGATTTCGATTATCACGGGGGGGTTCTGGAACCAAACCCCCGTGATAATCGAGGGATCACTGCACTTCTGTGTTTATGTGAATTGCCGTCTTGTCTTAAACACATGAATGCTGGCTGGAGGTCATTAAGCACCACAGGAGTCTTTGTCATGGTGCCCGTTGCTCGTTTACATTAACTGTCTCATGTGTTGTTAACTTAAAAATATTCGTACTATTTAGCGTTATTAATTATCGGTGGTTTAATTTGTAGCGCGAACTGAGTGTGCCGAGCATGTAGCCTGGGCAGAAATTTCCATTTTCAGTCATGGAGACATGATAAAAACACTATCGCAGCTGATGCCGGCTTGATTTAACACATGTACACTTCTCAGAGGTCATTAACCGGCACGGAAGTCTTTGTCATGGTGCCCGTTGCTAGCTAACCCCTAACAATGCTCCCTGCTTGCCAACGTGAACTGCCTATAATCTGAGTGACGCCTCCCCTTGTCACTCCAATATTAAAGATTATGAAGCGCCACCTGGTGGAAAAGCCAGGTACTACATTTAAGCTACAATATAGTTTCTGACATGATTGTAGAGAAAACAGGTTTTCTCCATCTTTTGGAGCTTGTAGCGCCACAGTACATTCTACCCTCTAACACTACATTTACCCTCTAACACTACATTTACCCTCTAACGCTACATTTATCCTCTAAAGCTACATTTACCCTCTAAAACTACATTTACCCTCTAACGCTACATTTACCCTCTAACACTACATTTACCCTCTAACACTACATTTACCCTCTAACGCCAAATTTATCCTCTAACGCTACATTTACCCTCTAACACTACATTTACCCTCTAACGCTACATTTATCCTCTAACGCTACATTTACCCTCTAACACTACATTTACCCTCTAAAACTACATTTACCCTCTAACACTACATTTACCCTCTAACACTACATTTACCCTCTAAAACTACATTTACCCTCTAACGCTACATTTACCCTCTAACGCTACATTTACCCTCTAACACTACATTTACCCTCTAACACTACATTTATCCTCTAACGCTACATTTACCCTCTAACGCTACATTTATCCTCTAACTCTACATTTACCCTGAAATACTACATTTACCCTCTAACACTACATTTACCCTCTAAAACTACATTTATCCTCTAACGCTACATTTACCCTCTAACACTACATTTACCCTCTAAAACTACATTTACCCTCTAACACTACATTTACCCTCTAACACTACATTTACCCTCTAAAACTACATTTACCCTCTAACGCTACATTTACCCTCTAACGCTACATTTACCCTCTAACACTACATTTACCCTCTAAAACTACATTTACCCTCTAACGCTACATTTACCCTCTAACACTACATTTATCCTCTAACACTACATTTACCCTCTAACACTACATTTACCCTCTAACACTACATTTACCCTCTAACACTACATTTATCCTCTAACACTACATTTATCCTCTAACACTACATTTACCCTCTAACTCTACATTTACCCTGAAATACTACATTTACCCTCTAACACTACATTTACCCTCTAATACTACATTTACCCTCTAACGCTACATTTATCCTCTAACACTACATTTACCCTCTAACACTACATTTACCCTCTAACACTACATTTACCCTCTAACACTACATTTACCCTCTAATACTACATTTACCCTCTAACGCTACATTTATCCTCTAACACTACATTTACCCTCTAACACTACATTTACCCTCTAACACTACATTTACCCTCTAACACTACATTTACCCTCTAATACTACATTTACCCTCTAACGCTACATTTACCCTCTAACACTACATTTACCCTCTAACACTACATTTACCCTCTAACACTACATTTATCCTCTAACGCTACATTTATCCTCTAACGCTACATTTATCCTCTAACGCTACATTTACCCTCCAACACTACATTTACCCTCTAACACTACATTTACCCTCTAACTCTACATTTACCCTGAAATACTACATTTACCCTCTAACACTATATTTACCTTCTAACACTACATTTACCCTCTAACACTTCATTTACCCTCTAACACTACATTCCAGACTGCGTCCTACTGGAGTTCTACTACAAAGTACAAGACACCTACGTACCTATGTGCTTGATGTGTGTAATATAATACTTCACTCCAGTAAGCAGTAAAACCTTCATGTCAGAGCATTTAGAGTCAAAACACAATGACATCACCAAGTAATCAACAGTTGAATTTGTTGGCAGCCAATGCAGACGATGGTTTAGTCGTACCCCTAATACTGGTATTCGAACTAAAGTGCATTTGAACCATAATGCATTGGGGGAAAAGAACCTCCAGCTCCACAGTGAGCTTTTACAACCCTCTGAATGAAGTTATTTAAATCAGCAAAGCAATTCAGCGTCTTTCAGCGTGTCGGTGTTTGCAAACGAAGCTCTCTCAGGAAACAGAACGTGTTTCCTATTAGCGGTTTAATTACAACAACGGTAAGTGCCCGACTCACAGTGAAGATAATGTGTTTGGTTGAGTTAGTGTCCTCCCAGCGACACTCATCAAACCGAGCTGCTGTATTTAACCCTGAGTTCTGACTGCAGGCTGAATGACTGGCTAACAGCAGCTGATGGATGGATGTAGAGAGGTGGAGCGGGGGAGGAATGAAGGAGCCAAGTGAGGCAGAAACAGGGAATATATATCCTCTCAGTGTTAATGGGAAAAACACATTCGCTCATGTTCCCCCTTCAGATCCTCCCAGATCTCCAGTGAACCACATCCAACCTGCGCTTGGTGTTTTTTATAAATGATTCCTGCTGTGAGAACGCTCGCATTCGGCGCGTCGCTGCTGTCAGCATCCAGCAAAACAACAACAAGTGGTGGCTGTAACACGGGCTGGTTCCTCTCACTTTCATGGTGGCAAAACACGACATTCCTGCAAATCTAAGGTCTCCTGCCGAGCTTCCTTCCTCAGCATATCCAGAAAACAAAATACGTCACTGTATCCGTGACAGTCAGGACAATCCTTTGTTTATATCCACCGTTATATGGGTGTTGTATATAGGGGAGAGCAAAATGTGTGCCAGGATGCTAATTTAATTTACTAAATCAATAATCAGTTAATTATTTGATGACACAGATTTAGCAAAGTGGACATTTTCTCACTTTGCTGATGTTGTTGTTTTAGTCAGTGGACACATAATTTAAGCCACAAAGTCAGCTGGCATCTAAGAACACTCCTAGCTGTACCTTGTCTTAAACACGCTAGCAATGGTCGGAGGTCATTAAGCATCTGAATAGTCTTTGTCATGGTGCCCCTTTGCTAGTTAAACCCCCACAATACTCTCTGCTTAATGACATTAATGTACTTTAAGAGTCAGTCAGGGTGAGCCGACAGACAGTCCTTTGTTTACGTTTACTGCCAGAGAGGTTGTGATGGAATGCTCGGGATGTAAATTTCAGCATTACTAATCAACAACTGATTGATTGACGGACATTACTCCTGTGCTGTTATAGTTGTTTTAGTCCATGGATCTATGATTTGAGCCACAAGGCAGCTCTATGCTCTAGTCGGAGGTTATTAAGTTGCCACAAAATCTTCATCATGGTGCCCCTTTGCTCAGTAAACCCCCTCAATGCTCTCTGCTTCAACATAAACTGATCGGAGGGCATTAACCACCACAGAAGTCTTTGTCATGGTGACCCTTTAGTAGCTAAACCCCCACAATGCTCTTTGCCTCAACATGAACTGATCAGAGGGCATTAACCACCACAGAAGTCTTCATCATGGTGCCCCTATAGTAGCCAACCCCCCATAATTCTCTCTGCCTCAACATGAACTGATCGGAGGTCATTAACCACCACAGAAGTCTTCATCATGGTGCCCCTTTATTAGCTAAACCCCCACAATGCTCTTTGCCTCAACATGAGCAGATCAGAGGGCATTAACCACCACAGAAGTCTTCATCATGGTGCCCCTTTATTAGCCAACCCCCCACAATGCTCGCTGCTTCAACATAAACTGATCGGAGGTCATTAACCACCACAGAAGTCTTTGTCATGGTGCCCCTTTAGTAGCTAAACCCCCACAATGCTCTCTGCCTCAACATGAACTCATCAGAGGGCATTAATCATCACAGAAGTCTTCATCATGGTGCCCCTTTATTGGCTAAACCTCCACAATGCTCTCTGCTTCAACATGAACTGATCGGAGGGCATTAACCACCACAGAAGTCTTCATCATGGTGCCCCTTTATTAGCCAACCCCCCACAATGCTTTCTGCTTCAACATAAACTCATCAGAAGGCATTAACCACCACAGAAGTCTTTGTCATGGTGCCCCTTTAGTAGCTAGCGAAACCCCCACAATGCTCTCTGCCTCAACATGAACTGCCTGTAGTCTGAGTGACGCCTCCTCTGGTCTCTACAGTATTAAACAGTGAGAGGCTCCACCTGATGGAACAACCAGGTACTACAGATGATCTAAAGTACTTTAAGTGTCTGTTAGCAAGGAAAATGGGAGCACATTGGGACTCTGTAATGCCAGATGCTAAATATTTAATGACTGATCAAATTAGGGGGTAAGAAATACTTGTCCGACTCACTATATGTAGGATTCAGGCCAATCATTTCAGGCAGCTTCGTCCTTTCCTTCCACTGTCTGTGCGTTTAATGTCGTTTTCTTCGATACTTACAACACAACAACTTTCGAGTGGCAACATGCCGCACTGAACATCTCCAGTTTGGATTTGGATCATGCAGAAAGGCAGCGTCACTAATTTTTTTTGGGTGGATTATTAATTTTAATTGCAGTTCTGGCCTCCCTGCATGCAGATGTTTCATGAGAATAAATCCACCGCCACTATTTTGAAGGAACCGAAGCAGCATCCTTCACTTAGCTCTACATAAGACGAATGATTTAAAGAAATACAAAGGAGTGTTTTTTTCTCCGATTGCCGAATCATAACGAGGTGCAGACGGACTAAGACAACACTAGAGGTTAGTTTTCCTCTTGCAGGTGAACTGGGCTACAGGATGGAGTCTTGAATTTCCAGGTGCAGCAGTGCTTTAATTTGTTTGAGCAGCCAGATCAAATTAATTATGTTGATTTTGCTCTTTTGGTGTGTGTGTGGTCATTCTGTCATTTTTCTTTTTATCACTTCGATCACTTGCTATACAGACATGTCATTAGTGGGTTAGATTATCACCGAAACATGTAAACAGCTTATATCTGCTGCGCCGCTTAATCAGAGTTTTGGACGGAGCTGCACTGATGCAAACAGTGAAACCACAGAGGGCCGAAGCTCTAAACAGCTGAGCTCAGACCGGATGAATTACTGCTGTGATGGATGGATGGGAGGCCTGAGGCTGTCATACCAGCCAGAGGTCACAGCTCTGACCTCGCAACAGTCAGCGTGTCCATCAAATGTCACTCGTCCTTGAGTGCGACACTGAACTGTTCATGCCTTGTTAGCTGCTCTGCAGGGCAGGAAGCAACAACAGAGCAGAGAGTCGTGTGTTCATTTGACGGCTGCTTCTATAATTATATGCAGACAAAACTCAGTCAGACCCTTAAACAGCAGGTTAGAATCATTCAGTTTGTGGCAGGTTTAATTTTAATTTATTAAATATTGAATGTTTTTAACTGTATTTTTTAACAACATACTGTTATTTTAAAGATCTTCCTGTTATGCAAGATGATAAAAACACAGCAAAAGTATTGATTTGCATGTTAATTGTAAAAAAAAGAGGCTAAAACTGTACGTTAATGTCTGCATCAGAAGCCTGTGTCTTTACAGACTGTAAATTATTTGTCCTTTCATGATATGTGGCTGTAAAAGTACACATATTTACTGTATATAAATCAGCAAAAATATCACTATTTTACAGATATTTGGAAGACAGATCTTGGATGTTAAGGATTTAAAACCTGTAAATATTCAACTGACTGGTGTTTTGTAGATTTTTAACTGTTTTGGTAAATTACAGATAATATCAAGTAAAATCACAGAAAAAGGTACTAATTTACATGTTAACTGTGATAAAACAGGTCAAAACTGTAAATAATGTCCACATCAAAAATCAACTTTCACACATAGCAGTTTGTTCTTTTTTGAAACCACAGAACTCAACAAAAAATATAGTTATTTTACAGACACTTGCTGTTATTTGAAAACAAACATACGTATCTTAAGGGTTGTAAAATGCTGAATAAATAAAAATAATACATTTAACTGCTGTAAATAATATTCACATTAAAAATCTCTATTTTTTACTGGATTTAAATCAGCAAAAATCTAATTATTTCACAGATACTTGCTGTTATTTGAAAGACATTATGTAAACAAAGGATTGGGAAATGGTAAATACACTAAATAAAGTCTTTTACTGTCATTTCATAGATTTTCCTTGTTTTGTTAAATTACAGATAATATCCAGTGAAACCGCAGACAAAAAAGAATTCATTTATATGGTGACTGTAAAAAAAACTGTAAATAATGCCACGTCAAAAATCTGGATTTTTACAGAAAATGATTTGTTCTTTAACGATGTTTGTCCACAAAATACATAGATTTTTTTAGTATTTAAATCAGCAAAAATGTCATTATTTTAAAGGCCTTTAACATAAGTTGAAAGAACAAAAATATGTATATTAAAGATTTTAAAATGGTATTTTTTGACTGCTATTTCATAGATTTTCATTGTTTTGTTAAATTTTAATTTTTTAAATAAATAAAAATAAAATATAAAAATAATGTAAATAATGTCCAATAATCAAATATTTATTTTTGTCATTATTTAAAAAAATATATTATTATTCCTATTATTATTATTATTATTTATTTATTTATCTATTTATTTTTGAAAACTAATAATTCTATCACAGTGTGTGGCCACAGAAATATACAGTTCGATTGTATTTAAATTTCCCCAAAATATCATTATTTTACAGATATTTGGAAGACAGATCTGGGATGTTAAGGATTTAAAACCTGTGAATATTCAATTGACTGGTGTTTTGTAGATTTTTAACTGTTTTGGTAAATTACAAATAATATCAAGTAAAATCACAGAAAAAGGTACTAATTTACACGTTAACTGTGATAAAACAGGTCAAAACTGTAAATAATGTCCACATCAAAAATCAACTTTTACACATAGCAGTTTGTTCTTTTTTGAAACCACAGAACTCAACAAAAAATATAGTTATTTTACAGACACTTGCTGTTATTTGAAAACAAACGTACGTATCTTAAGGGTTGTAAAATGCTGAATAAATAAATATAATACATTAAACTGCTGTAAATAATATTCACATTAAAAATCTCTATTTTTACTGGATTTAAATCAGCAAAAATTGAATTATTTCACAGATACTTGCTGTTATTTGAAAGACATTATGTAAACAAAGGATTGGGAAATGGTAAATACACTAAATAAAGTCTTTTACTGTCATTTCATAGATTTTCCTTGTTTTGTTAAATTACAGATAATATCCAGTGAAACCGCAGACAAAAAAGAATTCATTTATATGGTGACTGTAAAAAAAACTGTAAATAATGCCATGTCAAAAGTCTGGATTTTTACAGACAGTGATTTGTTCTTTTACGACGTTTGTCCACAAAATACATAGATTTTTTTAGTATTTAAATCAGCAAAAATGTCATTATTTTAAAGGCCTTTAACATAAGTTGAAAGAAAAAAAATATGTATCTTAAAGATTTTAAAATGGTATTTTTTACTGCTATTTCATAGATTTTCATTGTTTTGTTAAATTTAAATTTTAAATAAATAAAAATAAAATATAAAAAAAATGTAAATAATGTCCTATAATCAAATATTTTTTTTTGTCATTATTTTTTAATTTTTTTAAATTATTATTCCTATTATTATTTATTTATTTATTTATCTATTTATTTTTGAAAACTAATTATTCTATCACAGTGTGTGGCCACAGAAATATACAGTTCAATTGTATTTAAATTTCCCAAAAATAAAATGATTTTGCAGATATTTGCTGTTATTTTCACAGTTGTACCGTTTATGAACATTAAAATATTAATTTAACAGAATTTGTTTTGCAGTGCAGGGCGAATGAAATAAACCCTTCAGCTCAGCGTAGCTTCTAACTGGTGTTTAGACTCGTAACGCTGCTGCCGTCCATCAGCCGCTGGAGACAAACCGTCCAACATCCACCTACCAGCAGCACTGGAGTCATTTATCCTCGCTGTAAAGCATAACTCCGTGGCTTTGGATCTCTTTTAGACTCTGCTGCCTCCAGTTACAGCAAAACACGACCAACCAAACTGTGTGAAACTGTCTACTTTCCAGCGGACGCAAACGCTTCACATGTGACACCAGAGGACAGAAACACAAAGACGTGAGGAGGCAGAGGAACGTCGATTGTTTTGTTCCAGATGGAGGTAGAGTTCAGGTGTGGGTGTGGGTGTGGGTGCGTGGAGGGTTTTCGCTTCGTACTCACGTCGTTTGGAATGAGCAGCTCCTGAGACGTGGTTTGAGAGTTCGACTCGACTCCTGCGAAACACAACAGACACAAATCAATGGGTGCGATCGATCGGAAAAAACTCTGCAGCAGATCGGCAGGGATCAAAACGGCATCAACGACCCGTCGAATCAGAGGTGACTGACAGGTGAGGAAATAGAGACGATGAGCAGCTGAACGTGAAGCAACACGCTCCAGGATTTGTTTGTTTGTTGTTGTTTACTTGCCTTCCCTTCGTTTTAACGACCTTTGACTGTTTTCTCTCCTCTTTTCTTTCTTTTCCTCTCCTCCTTTCCTTTGTCTTCTTTCCTTTTTTTCCTTTCTTATTCCCTTTTTCTTACTCTACTACTTTACTCACTTTTCCTTCCTTCTTTCCTTCCTTTTTACGCTTTTCCATCCTCTTTCTTTGTTTTCCTCTAATTCTTACTTCATTTCTCCTTTTCTTTCTATACTCCCTTCCTTTGTCCCCTTATTCTCCTCCCGTCTTACTCCCTTTCTTTTCCTTCACTTTTCCTTCCTTTTTCTCCCATTCTTCCTTCCTTATTTCCTTCCTGCTCTCCTTTTCTTACCCTTTTCCCTCCACTTTATTTTCTTTTCCTATTTCTTCACCTTCCTATGGTTCCTTCTTTCCCTCCTATCCTCACTATCTTCTTTTCCTCTGTTTTCCCCTTTCTTATGTTACCTTCCTCCTCTCCTCATTCGTTCTTTTTTATTACTCTACCTTCCTTTTTCTCTTTTCCTTCCACCTTATTTCCTTACTTCCTTTTCTTTTTTTAGTATCTTATGCTTCCTCCTTTCCTTCCTTATTTTCTCCCACGTCCTCATTTCCTCCTTTCCTTTCTTGTTCCCATTTCTTTTTCTCTTCCATCCTTCCCTTTCTTCCTTTTCTCAGTTCCCTTTCTGACATTTTGTTTCCTTCCTTCTTTTCTCTTTCCTTATCAAATTTCTTCCTTCCTTCCTTGCCTCCTTTCCTCCCTTCCTTCATTCCATCCTTCCTCATTTCTTTCCTTCCTTCCTTCCTTGCCTCCTTTCTTCCTCCCCTTCTTTTTTACCCTCCTTCCTCCATTGCCTCCTTTCATTCCTTCCTTCCTTCCTTTCCTCCTTTCTTCCTCACCTACCTTTTTACCCTCCTTTCTCCATTGCCTCCTTTCTTTCATCCCTTCCTTCCTTGCCTCCTTTCTTCTTCTCCTTTTTTCCCCTTCTTCCTCCATTGCCTCCTTTATTTCCTTCCTTCCTTGCCTCCTTTCTTCCTCCCCTTCTTTTTTACCCTCCTTCCTCCATTGCCTCCTTTCTTTCCTTCCTTCCTTCCTTGCCTCCTTTCTTCCTCCCCTTCTTTTCCCCTCCTTCCTCCATTGCCTCCTTTCTTTCATTCCTTCCTTCCTTCCTTGCCTCCTTTCTTCCTCTCCTTCTTTTTTACCCTTCTTCCTCCATTGCTTCCTTTATTTCCTTCCTTCCTTGCCTCCTTTCTTCCTCTCCTTCTTTTTTCCCCTCCTTCCTCCACTACCTCCTTTCCTCTCTTCCTTCATTCCATCCTTCCTCATTTCTTTCATTCCTTCCTTCCTTCCTTCCTTGCCTCCTTTCCTCCCTTCCTTCATTCCATCCTTCCTCATTTCTTTCATTCCTTCCTTCCTTCCTTCCTTGCCTCCTTTCCTCCCTTCCTTCATTCCATCCTTCCTCATTTCTTTCCTCCTTCCTTCCTTGCCTCCTTTCTTCCTTCCCTTCTTTTTTACCCTCCTTCCTCCATTGCGTCCTTTCTTTCCTTCCTTCCTTCCTTGCCTCCTCTCTTCCTCTCCTTCTTTTTCCCCTTCTTCCTCCATTGCCTCCTTTATTTCCTTACTTCCTTCCTTGCCTCCTTTCTTCCTCACCTACTTTTTTACCCTCCTTTCTCCATTGCCTCCTTTCTTTCATTCCTTCCTTCCTTGCCTCCTTTCTTCCTCTCCTTCTTTTTCCCCTTCTTCCTCCATTGCCTCCTTTATTTCCTTACTTCCTTCCTTGCCTCCTTTCTTCCTCACCTACTTTTTTACCCTCCTTTCTCCATTGCCTCCTTTCTTTCATTCCTTCCTTCCTTGCCTCCTTTCTTCCTCTCCTTCTTTTTCCCCTTCTTCCTCCATTGCCTCCTTTATTTCCTTACTTCCTTCCTTGCCTCCTTTCTTCCTCACCTACTTTTTTACCCTCCTTTCTCCATTGCCTCCTTTCTTTCATTCCTTCCTTCCTTGCCTCCTTTCTTCCTCTCCTTCTTTTTCCCCTTCTTCCTCCATTGCCTCCTTTATTTCCTTACTTCCTTCCTTGCCTCCTTTCTTCCTCCCCTTCTTTTTCCCCTCCTTCCTCCACTGCCTCCTTTCCTCCCTCCCTCCTTCCTTTGTTCAGTGCTGCTGTGTTAATAAAGTTTAATTTAAACTTCTCACTGGAGACTTGTAAACTAAACTATTCCTTCTTCCCTTCCTCTTTTTCTCCTCTCCTTCCTTTCAGACTTTTATTTCCACCTTTTGTTATTCGTCTATCTTTTACATCTTTTTATTTTCTCTTTCCTTCCTTTCAAACTGTTTCCTTCTTTCCTTCCCTCCTTTTTTTAGGTATTTGTCTCTGACTAAAGCAGCCATGTGGAGATCATCAACAGAACCAAACATTTACTCTGCTGAGACGTTCTTGAACCTCCTGGACTTCAGGAACCTCTGACCGTCTGAAGAGGGTCTAGCAGTGGTTCATCTCTCAGATTAACGAGGACACAGTTAACATTTCTCAAAATCCCGCAGCTCTGAATCACAGTCATCACACACATTATGATTCACGACGGAGAGCGAAAATAAAGATTGTGCAGCGTTCATTATCTAATTACGTGCTCGAAAAGTCCACTCGCAAAATGAACAGAGGGGATTGTGCTTTTTAAAAGATAAATTCGGAGCGTGTCTGATAAAATTAATACGTCGTTACAAAACATCCTCCGTGTTTCTGATGGAATGATGAAACTCGAGGTAATGACGCTCTTTTTTTTTCCTGACATGGAAATAAGGTTTCTGAATAAATCGGCTTTTTCTCACATTCGCCGCAGATTTTCTGTCAAAGCATGAAAAGAAGAAAAAAAGGGGCTTCAAAGTCAAAGAACAAAGTGAACACACATCTTCCTGCTGACAGATCGGCTGCACACACATTTACACTTTCATACATGGACAGAACACTAGAAACCGAGCTGCAGCGACCAAAACCAGATTTAACTCATGACCAAGCTTAAAAATCTTTAAGGTAATTTGTTAATGATGACATTTAACATCTTTTAGCTCCAGTAAGCACTTGTTAGCTCCCATTAGCGTCTGTTATGCTCCACTTAGTGCCTGTTAGCGCACATTAGCTTCAGATAATTAATGTTAGCTCTTATTAGCTAAAGAAAGCCACCATCAGGTCCAGTTAACTCTTTTGAGCTCCAAAAAGCTCTTTTGTTAGTTCCTCGTGGCTCTTGTTAGCTTCTGTTAGCTCCAGGTATTTCCTGTTAGCTCTAATTAGCTTCTGTTAGCTCCAGTCAGCTCTGATTAGCCCTTGTTAGTTCATTAATGCTCCAGTTAACCCTTGTTAACCTATGCTAGCTCATATTAGTTTCACTTAGTGCCTGTTAGCTCCATATAGCTAATTTTAACTTCCTGTCGCCCCCTGCTAGCTCCTAAAAGCCCTGTTCAGTTCACCTGATCGTGTTCGCTCTTGCTAGCTTTCTTAGCTCCAGAGAGCTCCTGTTAGCTCAAAACAGCTCATATTAGCTTTTATTAGCTACAGAAAGCCCCCATTAGACTAATTTTAGTTCTTGAAGCTCCAGACGGCTTCTGTTAGCTTCTGTTAGCTCCAGATATTTCCTGTTAGCTCTAATTAGCTTCTGTTAGCTCCAATCAGCTCTGATTAGCCCTTGTTAGTACATTAATGCTCCAGTTAACCCTTGTTAACCTATGCTAGCTCATATTAGCTTCACTTAGTGCCTGTTAGCTCCAGATAGCTAATTTTAACTTCCTGTCGCCCCCTGCTAGCTCCTAAAAACCCTGTTCAGTTCACCTGATCGTGTTCGCTCTTGCTAGCTTTCTTAGCTCCAGAGAGCTCCTGTTAGCTCAAAACAGCTCATATTAGCTTTTATTAGCTACAGAAAGCCCCCATTAGACTAATTTTAGTTCTTGAAGCTCCAGACGGCTTCTGTTAGCTTCTGTTAGCTCCAGATATTTCCTGTTAGCTCTAATTAGCTTCTGTTAGCTCCAATCAGCTCTGATTAGCCCTTGTTAGTACATTAATGCTCCAGTTAACCCTTGTTAACCTATGCTAGCTCATATTAGCTTCACTTAGTGCCTGTCAGCTCCAGATAGCTATTTTTAACTTCGTGTTGCCCCCGTTAGCTCCTAAAAGCCCTGTTCAGTTCACCTGATTGTGTTCGCTCTTGCTAGCTTTCTTAGCTCCAGAGAGCTCCTGTTAGCTCAAAACAGCTCATATTAGCTCCTGTTAGCTACAGAAAGCCCCCATTAGACTGATTTTAGTTCTTGAAGCTCCAGATTAGCTCCCAGTGACCACTTTTACCTCCTGATGGTTCATGTTGCCTCTTCTTAGCCTACTGATAGCTCTGTAAAATCCTGATGTCTACTATTAGCTCTAGATATCTCCAGATACCTATTAGCAATTTGCTCTGATTAGCTCCTGTTAGCTAAAGAAAGGTCCCATTAGCTCCAGTTAGCTCTTCAGAGCTCCAGAAGGCTTAGTTAGTTCCCCATTACTTGTTAGCTCCTGCTAGTATAACGTAGTTTCTGTTATCTCCAGTTAGCTCTGGTTAGCTTCTGTTAATGCCTTTTAGATCCAGCAAGCACTTGTTCATTCCTACGAGCTTCTTTTTTCTCCATTATTCCCAATATGTTCCGATATGTCCAAATAGTTATTGTTAGCTCCTATTAGCTACAGAAAGCTCTCAGTAGGTTAATTTGGCCTCTGTCATGTCCAGGTAACACTGGTTAGCTCGTGCCAGCTTCACATAGCTCCTGTTAGCTCCATATACCTCCTGCTCTAATTAGCATCTCTTAGCTACAATTTGCTCAGGTTAGCTCCTGTTTGTGCCTCTATAGCTTCAGTTAGCTCCTGTTAGGGAGTTGGACGTTTGTTTTTTGAAAGGTGACTGTGGAGCCTCCAATAAATGTCAGTTATTGGGTGTAGGGTTTACTATTATTTTGAAGGAGAACCCAACAAATGGCTTCCATCAATAAGGGAAAAAAGTATAACTGCTTCAGTGATTGCTCACTAAATTAAATGACTGGTCGTATCCTCCATTTATTACAGCTAGAATCCAGTTCAGGTTAGATTGAGGGGCTCAGTTCCACTCTGACTCTGTTCACGGGTTATAAAATGTGCTAAGTGGGGCTGTAAAGCTCTGCACCAGTCCAGGCTTCACATGTTTTTTGTGTCAAATAGCACAAACTATGTGGATGCTGTGAGGTTATTTCAGACTCACTAATAGGTGAGATAAAATGGCTTTCATGACAAGGCGACGTGTTTGAAGGCAGAATCTCTGGATTGGTGTGTCGCTGCTGAGCCAGGAGACAGGAAGTTATCTCTTTTCTGTAGAAGAGTTTAATACAGAGCCTATACAAAGTATTTACCCCCGCTGGAAATTTCCCATTTAATTGCTTGCCAACACTGAATCACAGTCAATTTAATTAGACTTTTTTGACAAAAAATACATAAAAGAATCTTTTATGTGAAAATGAAAACAGATTTGACTGTTTGCTTCGGCTCATTGTCTTCCTGGAAAACAAATCTTCTGCCAAGTCTCAGTTCTCTTCAAACTGCATCAGGATGTCATCCAGGACTTCTCTATACTTTGCTGCATTTATTTCACTTTCTTCCTCTATAAGCCTCACAGGACCTGCTGCTGAAGCATCCTAACGGCACAACGCCGCCACCACCATACTTCACATCATGATGCTGCCACCACCATGCTTCACATTGTGATGCCGCCACCACCATGCCTCACTTCATGATGCTGCCACCACCATGCCTCACTTCATGATGCTGCCACCACCATGCTTCACATCATGATTCTGCCACCACCATGCTTCACATCATGATGCTGCCACCACCATGCTTCAAATCATGATGCTGCCACCACCATGCTTCACATCATGATGTCGCCACCACCGTGCTTCACATCATGATGCTGCCACCACCATGCTTCACATCATGATGTCGCCACCACCGTGCTTCACATCATGATGCTGCCACCACCATGCTTCACATCATGATGCTGCCACCATCATGCCTCACTTCATGATGCTGCCACCACCATGCTTCACATCATGATGCTGCCACTGCCATGCTTCGCATTATGATGCTGCCACCACCATGCTTCAAATCATGATGCTGCCACCACCATGCTTCACATCATGATGCCGCCACCACCATGCTTCACATCATGATGCTGCCACTGCCATGCTTCACATCATAATGCCGCCACCACCATGCTTCACATCATGATGCTGCCACCACCATGCTTCACATTATGATGCCGCCACCACCATGCTGCACATTGAGATGTTGCCACCACCATGCTTCATATCATGATGCTGCCACCACCATGCTTCACTTCATGATGCTGCCGCCACCATGCTTCACATCATGATGCTGCCGCCACCATGCTTCACATCATGATGCTGCCGCCACCATGCTTCACATCATAATGCTGCCACCGCCATACTTCACATCATGATGCCGCCACCGCCATGCTGCACAGTGGGAATGGAATACTAGTGATGATGTGCAGTGTTTGGTGTCCATAGCACAGAGTTGAGTCTGATGGACAAAAAGCTACTTTCTGATCTCATCAGACTAATGAACCTTGTTTCAGTTGACTTCAGAGTCTGCCAGGTCTTCTGGTGAACTCTAGTCCACAGTGTCTTTGTCTCCCATAAAGCTTTGACTGGAAAAGAACAGGCAACAGTTGTTGTATGAACAGTCTCTCCCATCTCAGCTGCTGAAGCTTGTAACTCCTTCAGAGGAGTCATCGCTGTCTTGGTGGCCTCCCTCACTAGTTTATTTCTTGCTCGGTCACTCAGTTTTTGAGGACAACCTGCTCTAGGCAGATTTACACGTGCTTATTCCTTCCATTTCTTGATGATGGATTTAACTAGAGTCCGAACGTTATGATAGAGTGGCAAAGACACTTTTGAAAAAAGCTCATATTAAATCTCAATTAGAGATCACCAGAAGACATGTGGGAGACTCTGAAGTCAACTGGACGAAGGTTCTTAAGTCTTTGTGTCCATCAGACTAGACATTGTGTTTGGCGGACACCAAACACTGCACATCATCAAAAACGCATCATCCCCACTGTGAAGCATGGCGGTGGCAGCATCATGATGTGGGGATGCTTCTCAGCAGCAGATTCTGGAAGTCTTGTAAAGGTAGAGGGTAAAATAAATGCAGCAAAGTGTTGAGAAATCCTGGAGGAGAACCTGATGACTGACTTTTCATCAATACAATGACCTGAAACATACAACCAAATCTGTTTTCACTTTGACATAGAAGAGTCGTTCTTGTAAATTGATGTTGTTTAAAGGCAAATTTAATTGATTATGATTCAATGATTTAAAAAACAGAAAATCAGTTTCTCAAAATTGACTGACTGAAAACTGATTCTACTTAATTTTATGGTGCTCAGTTGTTTTATCCGACATTCCCAGTGAAGCGCTGTGTACCTGATGACATGAACACAAAAGCAGAAGCACAGGTGTGTGTCTTTGTGTTTATATACGTACCAGGTAGGACTTGTGTAGCTGATTGGCTGATTGGGGCCAGGCCTTGCTGCTGCATCGACAACTGGTGCAGCTTCGCTAACTGACAGAGGTGGAAAGAAATAAGCGTTATAAAGAAGATGTTCGTCATGCTGCTCAAAGCAAATGTCACCGGAAACAATAAAACCAGGTTCTACCTCTGAGTGTGGAATGCCGTAGTGGCTCTGTACAGCGTACGTCTGAAACAGAAAGAGAAAGGCGTCACTGTAGTCCTGGTTTACATGAGCAGAGCAGGTTGTTGTTTCTCTACAGCATGTTTCTGTATCCGAGGGCGTAATTTCCTCTGGAGGATTCACACTTTCAGTTTGATCTGCTCAGTAAAATCTCTGTAAACAGAATCTTTGTACCGTGCAACTGTCAACACCCAGAAAAGAAAAGAAGAGTCGAGTTAGGCTGCTTTAAGTTTTGTCCCAAAGCAGCAGGGAGTAGGTTGTTGTTGTTCTTCAGCCGTGGATTGTGATTCTCAGGCTACATAAGCTACTGTTTTCCCTCTGATTAGGGAGGCTGTGGCTGCAGTCTCAGGGTTCTTTGACCAGTGCTGCTGCCAAAATGTGCTCCAAGTGTTTCGAAAAGGACTTCAGATGCTCAAAGTTTGTGTGTTCCTGTCTGTTGATGCGACTGCAAGCAGTTCAGACTGATTCTGTGTTAAAGTGGCTTGAACAATAACTCCCCACTCTGTGACAGATAACTCACATCTATTTCACCAGTGTGTAAACTGGCACTGCACTATAGTCACTTGTTACATGTTGTATATATTGTAAATTTCTAGATTTCCATATTGCTAAATATTACTTCAGATTGCTTATTTTCATTTTATTTTACTTTTTTTGTAATGTGTAGTAGATAGTACCTATTCTATTTTATTATTATTATTATTATTATTATTATTATTATTACCATTATTATTATTATTATTTTATCTTTATTATTATTTTTATCTTTATACTGATTGCTTTATTACTTTATTTTATATCTTACTAGTGCTGTCCTTTTCCTCTTTTATCACTGTCCTGAGCTACTGTGACAACAAAAATTCCCTTGTGGATGAATAAAGTCTGTCTAAGTCTAAGTCTAAGTCTATTATGTTAGCTGGTCAGACCTGGTGAGATACTTGAACAGCTGACACATTCAGATACCTTCCAGTTTAACCCTCTGAACCCCAATCAGGGGTGTTTTTCCCTCCTACCTACCTCAGTCTTGGCATCGCTACGCTGGCTTCCTGTTAGTTTTAGGTTAGTTTTTAAGGTTTATTTCTTGTTTGTAAAGTTTTACATGGGTTGGACCCCCATTATTTAGCAGTCCGCAAACTTATTAAAGAACTGAGGTCATCCAGTCAAGTGGTCCTGGAAGTCCCCAGATCCAGACTCAGGACTAAAGGTGACCGAGCCTTTTCAGTGGCAGCCCCTAAACTCTAGAACAGCCTACCGCCGGACATCAGGGCTGCTCGGACTAATGAATCCTTTAAGTCCCGGCTGAAGACCCACCTCTACTCAGTGGGTTTCAGTTTGATGGGGCGCTGACATCCTGGCTGCATATGTAGTGTTTTTCACTGTAGGTTCATGTATGTTCTTTTTGCAGTGCTTAGAAGTCTGTAAAGCACCTTGGTTGTTTTTAAATGTGCTATATAAATAGAGTAGACCTTGACTTTGACCTCCTGCCACATCTTTCCTCACTGTGGACTCATTTTTCCCTGCAATATAAAGTTGCTGCTCTACGGAAGCAGAAAAACCATGACGAGAAAAAAAAGTGCCTCCACATACTGTAGATATTTAACTTTTTACATTTTACAACCTCTACAGACTTTTCCTCTCTCCTCTGCTCATCTGCTGTAGGAAGATGTTTCACCATGCTGCAGGTATCTTCCAACTACTTCCTCCTCTGTTCTGTTTTTCCTATAAGTCCAAAGTTGTCCAAAACAACTTTGAAACTAGTTCAAAACTGTTCAAAAAGAGTCATTTTTAAAATTTTTGAGTCATTTTGGCACATCAGCTGTAGAAAGATGTTTCGCCATGCTGGATGTATCTTCCAACAACTTCCTCCTCTGTTCACTGTTTCTGAGCCGAGCTGCATTTATTTTATTGATCCAGTAGGTTTGATTTTCCTCTCAATCTAAAGTTGTCCAAAATAACTCACAGTCAGGCTCATAAAACTTGCCTAAAATAACATGAAACTTGTCCAAAAGTACCCCAAAATGCCCAAAACAACTTTGAAGCTAGTTCAAAATGACTCAAAAATGGTCGTTTTGAACAATTTTTGAGTCATTCTGGACAGTATTTAGTCCATTTTTGAGTATTGGCACATCAGCTGTAGAAAGATGTTTCACCATGCTGGATGTATCTTCCAACAACTTGCTCCTCTGTTCACTGTTTCTGAGCCATGCTGCATTTATTTTATTGATCCAGTCGGTTTGATTTTCCTCTCAATCTAAAGTTGTCCAAAATAACATTGAATTGTCCAAAACAACTCACAGTCAGGCTCATAAAACTTGCCTTAAATAACATGAAACTTGTCCAAAAGTACCCAAAAATGTCCAAAACTAGTTCAAAATGACTCAAAAATGGTAGTTTTGAACAATTTTTGAGTAATTTTGGAGAATATTTAGTCCATTTTTGAGTCTAGTAGAAAGATGTTTCACCATGCTGGATGTATCTTCCAACTACTTCCTCCTCTGTTCACTGTTTTTGAGCCATGCTGCATTTATTTTATTGATCCTGTAGGTTTGACTTTCCTCTCAGTCTAAAGACATCCAAAATAACTCACGGTCAAGCTTATAAAACTTGCCTAAAATAACATGAAGCTTGTCAAAAAGTACCCAAAAAATGTCCAAAATGACTTTGAAACTAGTTCAAATTGACTCTTTATTCACAATTTGAGTCATTTTGGACAACATTTTGAGTCTCTGCACATCAGCTGTAGAAAGATGTTTCACTATGCTGGATGTATCTTCCAACTACTTCCTCCTCTGTTCACTGTTTTTGAGCCATGCTGCATTTATTTTATTGATCCAATAGGTTTGATTCTCCTCTTGGTCTCTCTTGTGCTGAAAACTCTCTGAATTTACGACAGAATCTGGTTCAAACTGTTCATTTTTGGGGAAAATAGTTGAATGAGACACGTATAGGTGCTGAAATGTCACAATTTGAGGCATATCTTGGTTCATTTTTCCTGACAGCATTCACAAAACATCAGCAAACTGAAAATCTGATCCGGTTTTTACAGTTTCTGGATGATAAATGGTGTCATTTTGGTGATTTTTTTGTAGTTCAGAGGATTAATGGAAAGGAGTTTATCTCTGAAAGGGGCTTTAGTCTCTATACATGCAGGAATGGGATCACCGAGAAAGAAAGTCGAGTAGTTTAAAGATAAAGGTTGACATTTTCCGAGATCCCTGAACCTCTGAACAAAAGGCCCATAAAACACTTGAAAAGATCCTCAGTTAAAGGTCCGTCCCTCCATTTCTTTGTCTTCGCAGTGAAGCGTCGTCAGGATTAATGCCTCCCTGTGCTCCACTTGGACTCGGTGAGAACTCTACTGTAAAACCTCTTCCACTCCATCACCCTCCCTGTCTGCGTTTATCTCTGCAAGATCACGACTTGGAGAGTTTCCCCCAGAATCCCACAGTGAACTTCAAAGAGACGCTTCACCTCCACCGGCGGCGGGAGGAGGCCGTCTGAGGGGGACACGGTCGGTGTTTGCGAAAAAGACTCGGCGGAGATATTTGATGGATTTTGTGTGTCTCCCCGAAGTTCACGACTCCTTATATAACACATTTCAAAGCTGCTATCCTTGACGCTGCACCGCTGCCACTGCTGCTGCTGAACTTTTGACTTGTGATGCTTACTCAGGGATTCGGAGGGGAGGCTGCTGGTGACGGGGCTAAGAGGGGAAAATAAGAGCAATCGACCGGGGTGTGCTTGGTCTCCTTGATAATGTAATGCCTCTCCTTGATCTGCAGATTGCAGGTAAATATTTACCCTCAGCGCTGAACCTTAAAGTCTGCACCGAGCTCCCGAACCAAATGGTCCCCGCGCAAAAAAACAACACCACATAAATATTCATAGCTGGTTTAATGCAACATGAATGAAAGATGCAGCAGCAGCAGAGTGAAGCAGTGTTGGTTTGTAGTTTAAGGAGCAACTTTCTTATCTTAGGAATCACTCAGTGCTGATGTTTAGGAAATTTAAGTTTAAATAATCGCTATCAGCACAAACCTCAGCCTGATTCTTTGTTTGTGTCCACCATTGCACAGGTGTCATAAAGGTACAGTACGATTCGTGGCAGGAAACAAGGGCCATGGCTTCATCAATCAGTAATGGATTCATCGTTTGGATTACCTGGATCTGTTACATAGGCCACCAGGACATTCAAACGCCATCCTGGTTGATCCCAGTTCGTTTTAACCACAGTAGGTGTGGTTAGACGTCATTAAGACTCACAGAAGTCTTTGTCATGGTGCCCGTTGCTAGCTTAAGTCCCACAATGCTCTCTGCTTGCCAACACAGAACTGCCTGTAGCCTGAGTGCCTTCACACAAGTATCATAACTTTAACATTCTCATTATGAAGCATTAAGTAATAGTTGATTAATTGGTATTATAAATAAAGTATGCTATACAGTCGTCCCTCGCCATATCGCGGTTCACTTTTCACGGTCTCAATGTATCGCGGATTTTTAAATTGTATATAAAATACGTAGCGTACAGCAGATGAGTAGATGCAAAAAAGCTACGGCCGCTTCCTCTTGAGCTAGTCGGTCGCTGATTGATTGGCAGCGATGGAAGCCAGTGTTTATAAGAGTGTGGGAAAAGTTAATAACAGTGTGGGTAGGGTTTATGAAGCATTAAAATGTATATAAATAATAAAGTAAATATAAGGTCGCTACTTCGCGGATTTCATCTATTGCGGAGGGGTTTTGGAACCTAACCCCTGCGATAGACGAGGGATCACTGTACATTTATCCTGGACTAAGATGTCTATTTTCAGCTATAGCAGATGTCACATTTGCCACTGGGGCTCGATTTGACACATTTATACTTGCCGGAGGTCATTAAGTACCACATAAGTCTTTGTCATGGTGCCCCTTTGCTAGCTAAACACCCACAATGCTCCCTGCTCGACAACATGAACTACTTGTAGTCTGAGTGACGCCTCCTCTGGTCTCTGAAGTATTAAACAGTCAGAGGCTCCACCTGGTGGAACAACCAGGTCCTACAACTAATCTACAACACATTTTCTGATATAAATGTAGAGAACACAGGTCTTCTACATCTTTTGGAGCTTGTGGATTCGCAGTACATCCTACCCTCTAACACCACATTTACCCTCTAACGCTATGTTTTCCCTGTAACACTACAGTTCAGACAGTGTTTCTTCTTAATGCATTGCAGAGCTATTCAGCATCTACACTGGATTGATTTTATTAACTTTAAGGTACTTAAACTGTGTGTCATTAAGGAAAATGGTATCGGATTGGGACTCGGTATCGGCAGAAACTAAACATTAAATGACTCGGACTTGATTGGAAGCAAAAAAAAACTTGACTGAGACAAGTTTAACCCTTAAAATTGCTTTCCTTTGAAGACGTTAATTCGACTGTGAAAATATGAAAATTTCAAAATTCTGCCAAAATACTGGACAGAAATCCCAAAGAAAACTCTGAAAAAGAATGTGAATCAAACCAGTAACCACGGCAACTGTACAGAAAGATGGAATTTTCCACATTTTTAAACCCATTTTATCAAGTTTTTAATCTACTGCTTATTATTTTGTGGTGTTTTCATGCGTTTTCTTTTAACCTAGTTATGTCTGGTTCTTAACATTACTTTAGTTTTAGGTTTTCTCTTCCTTTTCTGTTTCACTGTCGACTTGTTCTGTCTTATTCCTCACCGGTCTTCCATAAAGCACTGAGCTGTATGAAAGGTATTAATATAGATGAAGCTTGATTGTTAGTTTCTGTTACTAAAATAATACAAATCAAATAATAAAATCACATTTTCATCAGATGAAATGAACACTGATGCTCTGAGATCACTGACAAACTGTTTGGCTGTAGTTAATCAAACTGTCATGACTCGTTAAGTTATTTCAACCCTTCATTCTCCTGATGTTTGTATCTCAGCGTCACGTAAACAAACTTTAGAAAACTCACTTCTTCGCCCTCAGACTCAGACGTACTTAACGTCACATTTTAAACGCGTTATCACGACTAATTTCCAGCTGATGGTATCGACCAGAAATCCTCGCAGCCGTAATCTTGAACTAAAGATTAACGTTTAATCCCAGAAATGGCTGCGTGACAACTGCAGATGAATCTGTCAACAGAGAGCTTCGATTTCACCGCAAACTTCCCTCCAGCAGACGAATCCTCCCCCGACGGCCTCGTCTCCTCCCTCAGCTCCGCTAAATAATGAATTAAAAGCATTAATCTCCTCGAGCAGCCACTTAACTCTGCACTAACCCTCCTTCCATTCCATTTTCTGTCACTCTTCGTTCTCCAGAAGCCTCTTCGTTTCCTTCTCTTCCTTTTCCTGTAACTCATTTTCTGTTGCTACTTCCGCCTACAGCTGCTCTATAAAATGGCTTTCAGGTGATATGATGAGGACTGCAGCTGCAAACAAACCATTACTTTCATTGCCAATAAATCTGTCGGTTATTTTCTTCGTGAATCGATTCGTTGTTTGGTCTCTAAAATGTCGATCAGTGTTTCCCAAAACCCAAAGATATTCGGTTTACGGTCACAGAGGAGGAAAGAAACCAGAAAACATCCACATTTAAGAAGCTGGAATTGGAGAATATAGACTTTTTTTCCTGTAAAATAATACAGATGATTATTAAGCTGCAGCAGCTCCAGCAGCAAAACTGGTGTTTCATGGAAAAGCAGCCGAATGAAGTCAGAAAAGACAGATTATTGAGCCGTAATGGTTTGTTAAAGCCAGTTACAGATCAGCTATGATGCAGCTGGAGTCAGAATAACGATGAAAAAACCATACGGATTTCTATTGTGCTTAAAATTGAGGCCAAAATGCCAAAAATTAGAGTCACATGAAGCAAAAATAATGTATGACTCTGCTTTTTATCATCAATTATCGTCATACTAATGCTTCACGATGTGCTTTTTAAAAAATTAACAGCAAATATGTGTAAAATAGTGGCATTTATGGCTGATTTCAATACAGAACAACAGTGCAAGCTTTACTTTAAACGTCAGAAAACACATTTTCTTTTAGTAAAGAGACTTTTGTTGTGACTGTGGTGATGTGTGGAGTTTTTTTGCTTGTTTTTTGGTGAGCCTTTAACATCATCGTATCTAAACAAAACCAGAAAAATATGAAATAATAGTTGGAAAAATTGTAAATATATATATTTTTTGTTGTCGCAAATAATGGAAAAATATCCATAAAGTACAGATATGTTTGTGGATTTAAATGCAGTAAAAAGAGCAAAGTTTTATGGTAAAACATTTTAAATGAACAAATTAATAACTGGACATTTTATTTATTTATGTATTTTTTTGCAGTTAAAATGCAAATTAGATATTTAAATACAGTGATCCCTCGTCTATCATTGGGGTTTGGTTTCAGAACCCTCGCGATATACGAAATCCGCGTAGTAGCGACCTTATATTTATTTTATTTATATGTACTTTAAGGCTTTCTAAACCCTCCCTACACTGTTATTAACCCTTCCTACACTCTTAAACCTTCCATCTAGAGGAGCTTCTACAGCCGTGTCCGATAATGGAACTAGCGACGCAGCGATCCACTTGGTGAAAAACTCTGCCGTATTTTAAACACACCCACACCGAGGACGTCCGGCTGCCTACCTACCTGGAAACTGATGATGGTGTTACGGTAATCCTACAGACTGTCACCGGTTCTCTGACGGTCATTTCCAGTAAACTCTCACCGTGTGGGACCAAAGGTTCTGGCTGGCTTCCATCACCGCCGATCAATCAGAGACCGACTAGATCAAGAGGAAGTAGCTGAGTTTTCCATACGAGCGTCTACTTATCTGCTGTACGCTACGTATTTTATATACAATTTAAAAATCCACGATACAGTGAGACCACGAAAAGTGAACCGAGATATGGCGAGGGACTGCTGTATTTAACAAAAGAGAGGAAATCTGTGAAGTTAAAAACATATTTGCCATTTCTCAGTCCTTAACGTAGGTTTATATTTGAGTAACAGCCGTAACTGGTGACTGAAATTCAGTGAAAACAGAACAATTGCGCAGCTAAATGTTGTAAAAATCAGACATTATTTACAGTTTCTTTTCCAGTCAACATTAATACTGGTTTTCTGTAATTATCTGCAACAAAACAGGAGAAGCCTCTATAATAATGTTGCTGTTATAACGTGCTAAAATCCATTTTAGTCTCAGTATAGACGCCCTTAAAACTTAGCAGTGCAGCTCAAACTGAGGCGATCTGTTGGACGTAAATATCCAACTTCACTCTTGATGTCTGTTTTGTTTCTGGGTCTGACAGCAGAACCAGAACTGGGTCTAAACAACCCTCGAAACCAGCCGCCTCCTGTCCATCTCTGCCTGCCCTCGTCCCGTCGGGCCTCCGGTAGCTGCTGCTGTTCAGTCCTGATCCCGACAAACGAGCTGCACAGCGTTTAGCTAAATGTGGCTCTTCAGCAGGCGGATCTGTCAGCGTGATGGAGTGAAGAGCTCTCCTGCTCCGCTTCTGTCTTTTACCTCCTATTTGTCATCCCGTCTGCAGAGTCTCTACAGTTTTTACACAGCAGTGAAGGCTTCAGCTGATCCACTCCACCACCTTTGTCCACGTAAGACTCTGTCAGCGTCTAACATTTGACTGTTCAGCCGTGAGTCTCTTTAGTTTTGAGTCGTTTTGTGCAGCTTTAAGGTTGTTTCGTCTTTACTTGCATCATATTTTTAATGGTTTGAGTCTCTTTGTGGTTGTTTTGCATCTACAGTGGTCATTTTGTGTGTCTGAAAGGTGGTTTTATCCCTGTTTATGTTCATTTTGCATCTCTTTTTGTTTGGTTCTGCCTCTCTGTGGTCGATTTGTCTCTCTTTGTTGCCGTTTTGCGACTCCTCGTGTTTGTTTTGAGTAATTTTGTGCATCTTTGAGGCTGTTTTGTCCTTGTTTGCGTTATATTTTGTGTCTACTTTAGTCAGTTTTACTCTCTTTCTGGTCCGTTTGAGTCTCTTTGTGGTTGTTTTGTTGGTCTTTGCAGCCGTTTTGCGTCCACCAGTGGTCATTTTGTGTGTCTGAAAGGTGATTTTATCCCTCTTTGTATTCATTTTACATCCCCAAATGCTGTTTGCAAAGTTTACACTCCACTTTTTGAACAAAATGCAAAAAATGACGTCTTTGAATTCGGTTAGTTTGGAGGCGACTCAGAGCAAACGCTAAATAAGCAGCAGTCTCCTTTAGGTTGGGCCAGTTTGAAGTTGTGAAAATGGTCAGCCATGTTTGATTTGCCTTGAATGTTTATTGCATGAAATGTGGATATTTATAAAGATGTGTGTGAAATTTTAGCTTGATTTATCAAGTAAATTACAAAATTCAAAATTTAATTGTGCGAAAAACCTGCTGAGAAAAGGTCAACGGGCAGATTTTAAATAAAATGATCTCAAAAAGAACTTATTTTATCAATCTAATTTCACAGATACCATTTAAATATTAATAGTTTATGATAAAAAACGTTTCAAGAGATGGTTGAGCAGAAGGACTCTGATGATTTCAGATGGAGTAATTCGAGGATTTTCACTTCCACAACCAAATAATAATGGATTGAGGCTGGAAGGGTGTTGATGTAGAGCATCAACGGTCCTCGATGGCCACTATCCAGCATGTTTTAGATGCTTCCTTCTTCCATCACACCTGATTCAAATGATCAGCTCATCATTAAGCTCTGCAGAAGCCTGATAATCATAGACATATATACGTAGACGCCGCATTGACTGTGGAGGGACGTGCCTAAAGCTCCGCCATCTTGGTACAGGGCTAGCAGAGGGGGGAGTGAATGTAAGTCTATGGAGGTAAGAGGTACTCCACAATCTTAAAGTAGAATTATTCACTGAATTTTCGACCGATTTCCAAACGGTTTGGTTTGTTAAAAACGTCACACATTTAGCTATGACACAGGATGCTTGGATGCTTTTGTTCTATTTATGTCTGCCTGTCCGTCCTCCATGTCTGACGTTTGTAACAAACAATATATGTTGACAACTGATGGATTTATGATCACTTTTATAGAGCAGACATGTCATTCCTCTATAGACATAATGCACTGTAGGGGCGAGTGGCACTGTACCAAGATGGCTGCCACGTAGGCAGGTCGGCTCCAATCGGCAGCAGCAGTCAACGCGGCGTCTACGTATATATGTCTATGCTGATAACCATCCTGATCATTTAATCAGGTGTGTTGAAGGAGGGAAACATCTAAAACATGCAGGATAGTGGCCCTCGAGGACCAGGGTTGGACACCCACTGATGTGGAGCTTTTCTCTTTATGAAACTAACACTAAAGATCCTCCAAACAATGAGAATTTGGTTTAACGAGAGCAAACCGACCAACCTGGAGACAACAGTCCTGTCATTTTATGTCTGAAAACGTCTTTTTATTAAGTGAACTTTCAGCAGTTCAAGTTAAAGCAACTTGTGTTTTTAATTTCTGAAACCTGAGAATAAAAGCTGAATGTTTGAAGCTGAATTAACAAAACATCTTTACTTACATGAAGTAAACAACAAAAGATAAACTGATTCTCTGACTTAGTGGGATACAGCCCTCTTGGCTTATTAAAGACCTTTATTGTTTATCTGTTTATTTCTGATGATTCATCTAATGTGAACGTTTATAGTGCTTTAATTATCCTATATTGCTGTTTGCTTATAAACCATGTATCGCTCTGTTTTTCTTGTCTGTTTAAATTTTGAATTCTGCAATCTTTGTCTTTAAGCTCCGCCCAGTCATGTGACCTCTCCCTGTATATATGAGTATACATACGGGCGGCCATCTTATATCAGCCCTGATGAAGGCTCATAGGCCGCAACATGTCGGCGATAGTTCTTAACTTGTTTGGCCAGGCTGAAATAAAGGCTTTCTAATCTCAGCCCAACTCTGAGTGCCTCAGTTCCTACAAGTAATAAACTGATTCCAGCATATTTTCAGTCCATCCTGATCATAAAGTCTGTTCATCACTACAGTCCTCTACTCTGTGTTCTGTTTAAGCCAGTGGTTCTCAACTGGTGGGTCAGGACCCAAAAGTGGGTCGCGAAGCCATTTTTAGAGGGTCGCAGAAGCAAAAAGTAGTGGTATAAAGTCTTTTATTTTGAAGGACGTGTTTCTTATGACGCAGTTTGCTTTCAATAGCAGGATGTTTAGTGGTGGTGACACCAGTAGTTGCCCATTATTAACCTCTAGATTTATATCTGCCAGCTTATTGGAGAAATTTATGCTAAAACGTTCCAAAAATTAACCAAAATGTGCTCAGAATCTGTCAAAATGGGCCAAAATATGCCCAAATCTTGGCAAAAGCATCCAAATATACCAAAATTAGCCAAAAAATAAGCCAAAATTTTCCTAAATTGTATCAAAATGCGTTGAGACTACACCCAAATACACCTTAATTTGTTAACCGGAACAGCAAACTTCAACAATTTGGGTCGCAACTGTTATTAATAGAGACATAGTGGGTCCTGAGGCTGGACCAGTTGAGAACCACTGGTTTAAGCAGCCTTTACCAGCCATCAGTCCAACAGGTATCGAGGGCAGAAGACAGGAAACAGGAGAAACAAAGGAGGGGATGTGCATCTTTTATGAAGCCTTGAACTGCTGCAGGAGCCTCAGATGTTCAGGCAGAGATGCTGGAGATGAAACGTATTTAAATGTGAGCAGAGCTGTGGCCCGAGGCCCGACTATAAACGAACAGGAGGCCATAAACTAACATGAGGAGCCGGCTGTGGGTTCAGTGTCGGGTTGAAGGACGCTCAGCCGTTAAAGACTGACCTCAGCTCAGTTATGATGTTCTAATCTAGAGGCTCGTCCTTGACATGGAAACGACTGAGTGTGTTTGCAGAGCGACTATTTACAACTCTAAATATACGTTTGTGTGTGTGTCCTTTGAAAAACCCAGTAAAAAATAAGAAGAAATGTTCAAATAATGTTAAAACTGTGAAAAAAACGGCAATTATTTAAAAAAATAATAATATTACAGCCGATTTAGATTCAAAAAAGAAACAAACTATGTAAGGTATGAGCACGTTTTCCAAAGGAACCTATTTTGATTAGAAAAAAATTCCAGTATTTGATGTGGACTTTATGTACAGGTTTTATGCTCAGAATATAAATTAATAAAATTTTTCCTGTGATTTTACTTCATATTATCTGTAATTTCACAAAACAGGGAATCTGTAAAAATCTGTAAAATAAAAAATAAATAATTATTCGTCTTTCCCCTCTTTTTCTATTCTTAATATTCTCATGTTTTCTTTCAAATACTAGCAAATACCTGCAAAAAGAAATGGATTTTTATTTATTTTTGCTGATTTAAATAAATTAAAAATGGCGTTTACAGTCAGCATGTGGACATTATGGTAAATGGTAAATGGTCTGCACTTATATTGCACCTTTTTCTACCTTAGTGGCATCCCAAGCTCTTTACAATGTGTTTCTCATTCACACTCCAGTGGTGACAGAGCTGCCATTGGGAGCAACTTGGGGTTCAGCCGCCCTGTATGTACAGTGTCGGCCTGTTTTTATAAAGTTAAAATGTCAAATGTCTTTAAGAGTATTTTTATTTATCTTTTTATCTATTTTTATTCTTATTTGCAGAGCTGCTAATTGTCGTGTTCTTCCATTAAAACTTCTTTGTTCTTCTGCACAATGACAATAAAGTCTCTTTATCTTAAATAGTTATTTTTTTTGCCATGTTGCTGAAATGTTCTGTACAAATAAACTGGTCTGATTTATTTTTGCTTCCATATCTTCATATCTAATAGTTTCACCTTTAATATGTTCCAGTCATTTAGCTTAAATTTTGTTGTACTTATTTTATTTTATAAGTTTTAGGCACAATTCTATGCTTGCTTTTTGTTCTCGTATTCTTAGTTGATTTTTTATTTTTGTTTTTTATTTTATTTTACTTTCACAGGGCAGCTGTGGCTCAGGTGGTAGAGCGGTTTGTCCACTGATCGCAAGGTTGGCGGTTCGATCCCCGACCCCTCCACATGCTGAAGTGTCCTTGGGCAAGACGCTGAACCCCAAGTTGGTCCAAATGGTAGATTAGCGCCTTGCATGGCAGCTCTGTCACCATTGAAGTGTGAATGGGTGAACGAGAAACACATTGTAAAGCACTTTGGAACCACTAAGGTAGAAAAAGGCGCTGTATAAGTGCAGACCATTTACCATTTATTTGATTTCTATTTAACTACTAGCACTTTCTGTAACTGTGTTTATATCACTAACCTGTGTTTACTGTTACTGTTGATCTTTATCTTTAATCCGCTTTAGTTTAATATTTAGGTTTTTAAAGCCAATGTTTTCCGGTTGAATAGACTACCTGACGAGCAGGTGCAGGTCTTCTCTTGTATGTGACTTTGTTCTTTAAAGAGGACGCCTAAAAGCGACGTGCATACATTTAATATGAGAACACGAACCTGCAGCGTGATGAACCACCAGAACCCAGACGATTCATCACGCTGTCCTGAAACAGCTCAGCAGAGATTAATGGGAAAACTCTGCCCCCTCTCTGCCTGTTTCTTGGTCCAGGTGCTTTAAATTAATGCAAAACAAACTGATGCAAAATAAACTCATGAAACTACACAAGGTGAGTCCGGCTGAACTTTCACTAGAACCCTTTGTTCCCTCCAGGTTTGTGTCTTTGCAGTGCTGAGAAATTACAACTATTCACTTTGCATCAGTGAATGTATTTTAAAGAAACACAAAGCTGCACAATTACGGCCAAAATAAAATCAGTAAATGATTATTAATCACAATTATTCATCGATTTTAGGGGGAAACTATCCTTATTGCACTTTCACATTTGACTAAATGGAGCGCTACTTTCACTTGTACAAACCTGCATCAAAACAAGGCTGGTCCAGATTCACAAAGCATCTCTCAGACGCAAAACGTGAATAAAATCAGACCAAACTTTAGTTATGAAATGGAACCAACAGCTGCTTTCACTGTCACATTGTGCTCCATATTGTAATACACAGTGTGGCGTCGCTGTTAGGGGAATCAGAGTTGACGCTTGGCTTCAGTGAGTTAGTGTTAGCGTTAGCTTCTTCTTAGCTTTCATATGTTCATCGTGCTGAAGTTTGTGGTGTTTTACAGCAGGTTGAACAAGTTAGTCGTGTTTCCTTGTTGCCCAAATCTTTATACTCTTTGTTTATACTTTTCTTTTCCTTAAATCAAAAACACATCAAACAACGGGTCTTTATTTCTGTTGTTTGTCTACTGTCGCTGTTTGGTTCTATTTAGGCACCAAATCAATTTGCTCAAGTTTAGCTAACACTCTCACAGCATGTTTTAAGATTCTCCTCCATTTTCTGGGTTACCATAGTGATGAGTCCCGACCAATGTGATATATGATCAGTTAGCTGGCAAGTGGACCAGAAGAGTCACTCAGACCTCAGGTAGTTCATGTTGGCAAGTAGAGAACATTGTGGGAGTTTAGCTAGCAACGGGCACCATGACAAAGACTTCTGTGCTGCTTAATGACCTGACCAGGTTTAGCTAACCCTTTCACAGCATGTTTTAAGCTTCTCCTCCATTTTCTGGGTTACCAGGGTAATGACCCATGTAATATCTGATTAGTTAACTGGCAGGAAAGCAACAATAAAACAGTAAAATACATGGCGAAGATGCGTAGAATAGACACATATTTGTGATACGCCACACACAAACAACATCCAGGAGAAGATACATTTTCCTCACAACATATTGAAAATGCAGTTTAGTGTTCGAGGAACTAGGGTTGTCCTGATTTTGTCAACAATCCAATCTGGATTTATTTAATATTTAGTGTCTGCTAAAACTGAGTCCCAATCTGATACCATTTTCTTAAACACAGAGGTCACTGTGTGAAATGTAGTGCTACAGGGTAGGATGTACTGTGAATCCACAACGTCCAAAAGATGGAAAAAATGGTTTTCTCTACATTTATGTCTGGAAATGTATATTAGCTGTAGTACCTGGTTGTTCCACCAGGTGTCTCTCACTGTTTAATATTGTAGTGACCAGAGAAGGCATCACTCAGTCTACAGGTAGTTCATGTCGGCAAGCAGGGAGCATTGTGGGGGTTTAGCTAGCAAAGGGGCACCATGACAAAGTCTTCTGTGCTGCTTAATGACCTCTGGCAAGCAAAACTGTGTCAAATCAAGCCGGGATTAACTGGCGCAGGTGTTCCTGTATCCCAAATGTGACACCTGCTATTGTGGGTCACATTATTCTCAGATAAATGTATAGCACACTTAAGTGACCAGAGGAGGAACCACAGGAAGTTCATGTTTGCAAACAGAGAGCATTCTAGCAATGGGCACCATGACAAAGTCTTCTGTGCCGCTTAATGACCTCCAGGGAGTGTAAATGTGTTAAATCAAGCCGGCATCAACCATGATCGTGTTTTTATCACGTCTCCGTTACTGAAAATGTGAATTCCTGCACAGGTTATATATTCGGCATACTCAATTCGTATAGATGATGCAAACAAAGGATGGTGTTTTTGTTCCTGCCAATGCTGATCAGTTAAAAAATGCTTTGATCTGCTTCGACTGGGCCAACCCTACGAAGAGCATAATTTATCTCCAAGTCTATATTTGTCTGTTTTATGTGGGTAGCTACAATTATGGTGTACTGGGCTGTAAGAACTTATAAAATGCGGCTGACCTTTTATTAAAACGGTACCTGAACGCCTCCTGTGTTAACAGATGGAGCGCTGGTTGCTGCAGCTGCTCTGCTAAATGCTGCGGACACAGTGTAAATCTAATTATATATTTGTATCTCATATTATAACAGTCACACGCTGCACATTTATGCATTATGCTTCGAGTACATTTAACTGGTGTTTACGCTTTTGAAATCTTCCCCCTCGTGCTGCACATTTATGAATCATTACGACTGTGTGAGGACACTTTAGCCGGTTTGAGCAGCATGTACTTGACTCCTCTTGTAGCTCAAATTCAAGCGTGACTTTGCCCATTTCATCCTCGCAGCTGCAGTCGATGTCTGAACAGGTTTTTCTTTTTCACAAGACTGCTCGTGTTTCATTTGCGCTTTCAGACCAAAGAAGCAGTCAGACATCACATTAAAAAGCTGTAATAAACCCGGACGGACGTGTTTCCTCCGAGGCTGAGGTATCGAATGTGACTTCTTTTTGCTTTTACCAGCCGATAAATTCACCGAGCAGAATGAGAGATGTACTACAACCCCGGTTTGTCTGTTTTCGCTTCTTCTCTCCGTGTTTTTTTCTGTTGTATTTCTTCCCTCTCTCTCTCTCTCTACTTGTTTTTCTATCAAGTCAATATCTATTCGTCACCTTTTTTTCCTTCCACTTTCTTCCTGTCACAGTGTTTTTTTTTACTCCCCGGCCTTCGTCTTTGCTCAGCCTTGGCCGCTATGTTCTCACACTATGTGAGCTTTTCAAGTGGAAACAGGAGATTCATATTTATCGAGCCCCTCTGTGCGGAAGTGTTAACCTGGGATCCTTGACCATCCTCTGACCATCTGTTTTTACGACGCCGGCTGCAGCTGTGATTGAATTCAGGTCCTTTGGCTCCAGCCCTGAATGCAGGGAGGTGACTGTTTACCTGGAGAGCTCATGCAAAGATTCCTCCCAACAGATCCATTGACTTAATATGGGTCTGTGTTGGCAATAATAAGCTGTTCAATGTCGTGTCTTGACACTAATCCTGAATAAACCGGATAAGATCTGTAGCATTCTGGGATTTTAAATGACTCTTTACGCAGCTGCAATCAAAACAATTCAACCTCCTCAACCTGCAGCATATTCTCATGATGTGAATAAAACCTCAGGCCATGGTAAACAAAACTTTAATAATGCATACGAGGGCAAAGGTAGACAATATTCCATTTGTTACTAGAGCTACATTTCATCATGGAAAGTGTTAGCCCAGTTATATTATCCACTCGGCTATGGGAATGTTGTCCTATTAAACTTGGGCTTGTGAATAAGTGAGGTCATTAAGCACCACAGAAGTCTTTGTCATGGTTCCCCGTTGCTAAGCTAAACCCCGACGATGCTCTCTGCATGCTCGTAAGCTAATTTACTGTGTTTGTTTTTTAGCCGTTTAAGTCAGTCAGTTTGAATTATTCTGTAATCTGTGTGCACTTTTTCCAGCTTGAACGTGTTTTATTTTATTTCATTATTTCAACCAAATCTGAAAAAAGTTCCACCTGACCTCCTCAGAATCAGCTGATTCTTTATGTCCAATACCAACTTTAATAAATGTAATGAAGCCATCCAAAAATATCAGACTATGAATATACTTCCAGTAAATTAAAGTCATACAAAGTTTTACCTTCATATTGTGATTATTTTCAGAGCTACAGGCCCTTCAGGTATATAGAGGTGGGTCCTAATTTCACACTTTTTAATTGCCTTTTTCCATCATTTCTAAGCCTCATAACTTCATCAGTACAGCAGACAGACACATGAAATGTTCAGGGCTGAAAAAAAAAAACATTTGAGTTCTGTTAAAAACCGGAAACCAGATCAGTTTTACATCCACTCCAGGTGTCACAGTCTAAAGACTAAATCTGATTTCTGTTCATTTGTTCTATAACCAACTTTGAACTAGGGGCAGGTCTGGATAGCAATACCTGTGTTTCTGATATTCGGATCCAATATTCGCCGAATATTTGGTTAGTGCCACGGTGTCGGCCGGGGGTGGGGGCGAGGGGGTGAGGGGGGTGACACCAGAGCGTCACACCTGAGCTGGCAGATCCGTGTACTAGAACCACTGCGGCGTTCTGGAGCCTCGGTGATGCTCGGTGACGCTCGGCGGTGCGCAGCGATGTACTACAGCCTTGGCAACGCTCGGCAGCGTTCGGTGACGCTCGGCGACACCCGGCAGCGGTGTGCACAAATATTCGAAGATCAAAATTATAATTCGAATACCACCACAACGAATGAATAATCAGACATTCGAATATTCAGGACCAGCCCTACTTTGAACATCAGTATTATGGGATGTATCTTAGTTTGAACAGTAAAACACAGAGTCATAGAAACAATCATTGGTGCCCTGGATGTTTTCTGTTTTCTGATAATTCACCTGAGAAAACTTTAAAAAGTGCATTCTGGGTAAACTTCCAAGGCTCATATCAACATGTGTGATCAGAACAAGACAATGAAAGGATCATTTTACACACATCTGATACCAGGATCAATTCCTTCTGTGTCCTAATAATTTTCTAGGTAAAACTTTGCATAGTTTCATTAAATATACTAAAGTTATTGTACCTAAAAAATGTGCTGATTCTGAGGAGGTCAGGTGGGAGGCTCTGACTGATGTTTCCCACTAGCATCTCCACAAATACACACTAACAACCTCTCTGTGTCTAAAGGCCTGTTCTCATTAGATTTTACTAGCAGCTCTAGAATATGTTGCAGGCTGAGGGGGCTGAATAACTGCTACTAGAAGCTGTTTGCATGTTTTAAACCCCGGTTCAGTGAAACACCTTCGCTGTCAGATGAGGTACAGGGGGTGATGTGGTGACCTCTGACCCCTGCCCTTCCCTCCCCCGGCGGCCATACTCACTTGCTGCAGGTCGACGCCTCCCTGTGCCACTGAGAACAGGGGGTGGGAGCCAAAGTCTGACGCCTCGAACACCTTCAGCCGGAGACACAAGCAGAGTCGACGCTGGAGTTAGAGACCCGAACTGGTCAAACTAGAACAGCCTGTTTACTGCAGGACAAACCCAGTGACACCATCATTCACAGATCCAGGCCAGAACCCGTAAAGGTGCAGCTAACACGCTAAATGTCGTGACTGAGGTTTGACATCAGCACATGCAGGTAAACGACTAACAGTCCACGTCTCTGCGAATAACATCGAGCTGCTCCTGACAGCAGTTCATTCATTCAACTATTCATTTCATGTGAAGCTGGAAGAACTCGTGTTTTTAGTTTTGAAAACAGTCTGAAAATAAAAAACTTTAAATTGAATTCACTAAAATAAAACCTGTAGAAAAAAATATGGTAGCAAGGGTGCCAGAAAAATATGTCAAATACTGTAATGTTAAAAAATTCTAAAAATAATGGTAAATATTTGTAAAAATCATGATATTTTTGGGGATTTAAATAAAGAAATACAGTAAAATTTCATGTTCACTACATGCAAAACAACAAATTAATATTTGTAAACATACAGACTATCGAGGGCATTATTTACAGCTTTTAAAGTCAACATGTAAATTAATTATTTCAGCAATTTTAAAGGTTAATTTAGAAAATGTATTATCTGATCTTTAATTTAAAAATCTCTTATATGCATATTTTCTCTTTCCATAACTCTGTAAAATATTTACATCTTTGCTCATTTAAATACATAAAAATGATTAATTTTAGAGTCAAATGCTGCAAAAAGCTACAAAATAATTTATAAAAAAATAGAAAAATACTGATATTTTATGTGGACATTATTTACATTTTTGGCCTGTTTTTGATTTTTTTTTTTCATTAATTGTTCACATGTAAATTAATATTTTTTCTGTGATTTTACCAGATATAATTGTGGCAAACGTCTGTAAAATAGTTCTATTTTTTGCTTATTTAAATACAGTCAAGGAAAGTGGACATTTACGGTGAAACACTGCAAAAGAATGAATTGTCATTTGTAAAAATACAGATTTCTGATGTGGACGTTATTTACAGTTTTGGCCTGTTTTTTTCAAATTTTATGTGTGATTTCACTAGCTGTTATCTGCATTTTTTCTGTAAGGAAAATCTGTAAAATAAATTGTTAAAAAAGGTACAGTATAGTATTGTATATTTACTTTTTAGTTTAGTTGATCCCCATAAGTTCCTGCATAATGTTTTAAAGTGTACTGAGAGGCAGCATCAACCGAACCCTGTAATAATAACAACAGTATTTAAAGATAAAGAGTTAATTCAGTTTCCTATTTATCAGCAGATAAACAGAATAAAATGATGAATTACCAAACAGCAGCTTAGATACAGTGTGAAGATGAAGGTGTGGTGCAGCAGGACTGAGTTCTGTTTGTTTTAGATGTCAAAATCCAGATTTGTTTGTTGTGTTGCTGCTGAAACTTCGAATCTACTCGAGCACCAAGGTTTCTAATTTGAGCTTTTGACTTTATCTGTACATCTGAGGTCAAACTAAACAAGCAAATGACATGTCTTTCTTAGAGACCAAAGATTACTGGGCAACACAGACACAAACACACACACAGAAACAAACTACTCTTAGACATTTTGTGAGGCTAAATGTGACCTTGATTTATTGCATCTTCTTTAGTGCAAACTTGCGTCTACTTTTCAGGCGATTTTTAAGTTTGCCGAGCAGAAACTTCCCCGCTGCTGACGGCTGTAATTCACCTCAGAGCCTCGCAGCGTTGCATCCACAAATAGGCAAATGACAACTAAATAACCCTGGACAGCTCTGCAGAGAGACGTCCATCTCCAAACACTCTCTGTTACAGTCCACTGATGTGTGACCGGGTACAGGCAGATCTCAGCGGTGCCACCCTCTCTGGGAAAATCATCCACATCTCGCGCTGACCGAATGACAACCTGCATGCTGCCGAGCTCCGATGCACACGGCGAGATTCCTTCAACCAATTAAGCATCCAAGTTTTGTGTCCCTGAAAAACTTTCCGGAGCTCAAGGTACTTTGAAAACCCTACGGGAAAAAAATCGTTAAAGATGGAGGATTCTGTGCTGTGTTTTTTTTAATAGTGGAGCGAATTGTGCTAATTGGGGCCAAACCAGGTCGGTATGTGTGGATCGTCCACATTCAGCCCCAATTTGATTCGGCTCAATTCACCGCTTTGCAGGATCAGGGGGAGAAGCAGCGCTCGGAGGTAAACAACCGAGTAATTTTCACTCATGCCAGCTGATCAGGTATAAATCAGGTCACAGTTTGCTCTGAGAAAACAGGACTTTTATTTGAATTCAAGTCAATTCAACAACAACAATAGAGTCACTAGCAGCTCTGTGAGGCCGTATGCTAACACTAGCATGCTAACGTACAGATTGTGATGTGGAAATTATTATTACTTGTGTGATGTAACATAACATGCAGATTTCTTATACTGTGACCAACTGATTGATCTATACAATTTCAGTCCATCCAGATTTACTTGTGTTGAATGCAGCCCTGCAATCATCCACTTCGCAGATACCTTCACTGACTTCTATCCATCAAGCACCAACAAACAGACATCATCGTCTCTCAAACAACATTCGAAATCAGCCTCTAAGCAACTACTTAGATTTGAAAGTTTGGTTCCATGAGCACTGAACACATACATGAATGGTATTTATTTCCTTGCAGTGGCAGTTTAACACAAAGCACGCACCCTCCAATAATGGAGCTATATTCAGAGGTCAACTACTATGCACTACTGACAGCGGTTAAACAGCAGGGCTACGACTACACATTGAAACTCCCCCACCATTTATAATAGCACACAGTGGTTCTCTCAAAGGGGCACGGATGTCTTCTAGTGACAGTCAAAGCTCCACAGGAATCCTGTCATTCCAGCAGAGGAACACAGAATCTGTCAGCAGCTTCTCCTTTTGTTAAATGAGCTTCCACGGAGGAAGCTTTATTCCCTGAAAAGTCAGCGCTTGGAGGGGTAGTACTTTCTGAAAGTACAGTAAAGGCCTGCAGCGTTCAGTGTCGCTAAGCTGTTTTCAATTACAGCAAATTACAGGTTGTTTTGGAGCCGCTTGAACCTTTGTGCACGTTCCAACCGCAGTTTGTGTCCCTGCAGAACCTCTTGGAGCGTTTTATTTTTAGGGATAAAAGGGTACCAACTACAGGGAAAGCACCTCTTAGCAGCCCTGAAGACCTGCTGTGCGAGTCTCAGTGTTGACTGGTTAAACTCTGAAAGGACAACAAGCGCCATTTTTTTTCGGCCTTCTCAGCGTATCCTCTCAAACGTCACCATCAACAACAAAGAAATCCCCATGTAGACTAGGTATTAACCAACAGTCAACCTAGCTGGCATTTTTCTGATTATATAAAAAACACATAATTAAAAACGCCACTTTGCCTCTTATGCAGCCGCCTCTCTCTCGTTGTGGTTTTAGCATGAGTTAGCAGATGAGGCTAAAGTTGTAATAAATACTGCAATCTTAAATAAGCATGCTAAGTTTCCCTGTTACACTGAAATTAATTCTGATTAATTCACTTGTTGGTCTCAGTGCAGCTGAAAACTTTTTTGCAGACAGAGCTAGGCTACGGTTATCACTAAGAGGCTAACGCTAACGCCATCTGGAACACCACAACATCTTCCTAAAGTAAGATAACTTTAGCAATCTGCTCTAACAGACAGACACAACTAACAGAGAAACAACCTGCACAAACTGAACAAGAAGCACAGCCATCGCCACAAATTAGGACATTAGCTACTTTCACAGTGGCTAAGGCTATCCCTAAGACATTTACTGTGCTTGTTAGCCATTAGCTAACGCTATCTGGCTTACAATAGCACCTTCCTACAGCAGCATTTACTTTAGCAATTAGCTCTAACTGTCAGACACAACTTGCAAAAACTGAGCAAAAAGCACTGCCATCTTCACAAATCAGGAAATTAACTACTTGCACGGTCGCCAAACCTATGCTAACGGCTAGCGACTAAGTTAGTAGGCTGGAGAATAGTAACAACTAATGCTTTAACATTTGGGAAAGGGAAAGGCTAAGAAAACGGACAAGAAAAATAGATTTAATTTCAAGAGACAAACTGTTATCAATGTCACAACAAAGAAGAGCATCCGAGCATCACATGACATTCTAACTTAATAATTACAGTCACCCTTATTAATGACGCAGCTTTGTTATGAATACTTGCTGTCACATGCTGTTAATTTCTAACATTTAATTTAAACATTAAATCTATATCAGTTCCAATACTGGCAACTGGTCTTCCCAGGCTAACATAACAACAACAACTTTGAGCTACAGAAGAAATCCTATAATGTGGACAGGAAATTAGCTTTTTCATATATCCGCTATATAATTCGAGATAAAGGGTTAAAGGACTTTAAAGTTCCTTGGAAGGTTCTCAGACATTACAGCTGAGAACTAAAAGTTAATATTGTGTGATATTGGGCTATAGAAGATTATGTACATATCTAAATATATATATAGATATGTACAGGTTAGAAGCAGCTTTGTTTCGGGTCATGTTTGAGTTATCAAGGCTTTTCCTGACTCTGAACAGACATTTGACTACACTTGAGAGTAAGCATTGGGCACAGTAAAGGCAATCAGTTCGTGTTACCTCATTTCTTAGAATGCATGCATTTTCCTATTTGTGACCATTTTATAAACAAAAATGCTGATTATGCTTGAGCAAGTTGAGAGTATTTTCCACTACATTCAGTGCTTGTATTGGTTGTGTCGCACAGCACCAGGAAGAACAAGCTCTTGAAAAAATGCGTGGACATCATTTTACATAATACCATTAGGCTGTAAATTGACGTAAATAAAGGTAATTGTGATTTTCTTTTCCAGCCTCCACTGTAATACTTTAATAGCATGATCTAATTGTCTAAATCAATTCCATATGGTAATGTATTAAAATCAGCTATTGGTATAATCAGCTTCAGCTCTAAACAGTCCCAGTAGATGCTGTAATCAACAGAAACGGGACTTAATGAGATTATACTGAAAAACAGCAGCTCAAGGCGGCATCACAGTGGAATACAAGGTTGGTACTGCAGGTGTTCACATTCAGCACACTGCATACGCATGTAATTACTTAAAGGAACGTCTGAGGAGATTCTATATTTTTATTTTTGTCAATAGACTCAATCAAAATTGATTGAATCCCAGATGGACATCTTCATAAGAACATCTGGTGTAGCAGCAAAGTGACTCCCCAAATGATCTCCTTTAAACCTCCATGTTAGTCAACTTTAAATGCAACAGTCAGCAAATACCATCATCTTAGTTTTACATGTTGTCATTGTATTTTTGCTCTTTTGGTCTATTTTGCTTGTGACACCTGCAGAAGAAGCAACTTGTGATTTTACTTCCTAATTCAATGTCCATCAATGGGTTGATGATTGATTTGATATTCAGCGTTTTTTGATTTTCAGTATTTGTTTTTAAGCAATCCCCAGCAAACCAATTAACCAGTGTATTAAAATCAGTTATTGGTATAATCAGCTTCAGCTCTAAACAGTCCCAGTAGTCGTTCAAAAGTACGACTGTAATTAGACATGTAAAACACAAATAAAGACATTTCAACAAAGTGTTTTGGAGTTTGCGTTATTCTAAATTCTGACACCAACATCTTAATTTTTACTGAAAACTTATATCAGTTCCAGATATTTGTTATTAATCTTCCTGATTTTTTAATTTCCCTGTAAATACTATATGAACATGTGACAAATAAAAACTGTTGAGTCTTGAATACAGTATATAGAGTGTGTGTGTGTGTGTGTACTTGTATTACTGACAATGTGGGGACACCAGTGCAATTACAGTGTTATGGGGACACAGCGTCCTTATGGGACCCATAAGCAAAATCAAGTCTCGATAATGTGAATCATTAAATTTTAGGGTTTAGATAGGGCTTAAAGTTAAGTCTAAGTTTAGTTGAGCCACCAAGAAATAAATGTAAGTGAATGTCCTCTGAAGTGACGAAAACACAATTGCGTGTGTCTCTATAAATAAAATAAGTGGGGGGCAAGTGGGCATTTTCTATCACATTTAAATTGCAGACTAAAGCAAATTCTCCAGCAATAAATGATGCATCAGCTCACTCATCCTTCCACTCCTGCATCTCCTCCTCATGCCTCCCCTACATCCATCCATCCATCATTTCCACTTCCCCCTCAAAATCCCCTCCATCCACCATCTATGCGACCCATTAATCCGTCCACCCGAGCCTCTCCCGCCACCATCCCTTCCTCCTGTTATCCCTTTTTCCTCCTTCTGTCTATAAATCTGTTAGCTCGTGCCTCCATCCATCTTTTCCGTTATTCTGCCACTGAACTATCACACTCTCTTCTTTCATCACTGGATACCGGCGTGATCCCGTATACTTCATCTATCATTTTTATGCCATCTTGCATATATTAGACTTTGTTCTTTGTGTTGTTAGGGCTTATCTGATAACGCTGACAGTGCTACCTAACTTATCCTCCACCCAACAGCTCACCTGGTTTCCTGCCAGCAGCACAGTTCCCGGGGTCGGACTGGGTCGGTATGGAATAGTCGCTCCCTTTGGCGGAGACTGCAGAGACGGAGGGAAGAAGAAAGTGGGAGACGATGAGGAACCAGATCACGTATTTAGCAAGCATGTCAAGAAATCAGCCCCAGCTGGTCGTGAAGCTTTTAGGTTGTTAAAATCAATTTGTCCCTCAATGTCTGGCGCCATCAGCGTGTTATTAAATCTAAAGGACATTCACACTGAGGAAAACAGTCAAGTACAAGCTTCTACTTTGATAACCGATCTGTATTTTTGCACTATAACGACTGTTTTCCCCACAAAGAATGTACATGCCACCTTTTCTGGATTCAAACCCAAAATTTGCACCGATGGAAGTATCCTAGATGTCTAACGGTGACGTCATAGAGTGTCCAAACATCAAATAATCATTGTCTTGGAGCATTTTTGTTGTGTGGATCATGAGTTTGTAATGACTGACCGACTATCTGTGCTGATATTTAGTAGAGCTGCAGAGGAGTCCTAACACAAAAAGTTTAAAAGGCATGTTATGTATTCAAAAAATAGCCAAAATAACAATTTAGCCCAATTTATGAGCCAAAAACTGTAACAGCAAAACCAAACGTCAAAGTTTCAACTTTCTGATGGTCCTTAAATGCACCACATGGTCAGGACAGTTAAACGAATTTAAGTTTAAAGTTGTGATGTTTAATCAAAATCACAATTTGCATTAGATCATTTGAAAAACTACAACATTTGCGCTCCTCAGTACAAGCGACTAGCACGACTGCATCCAAAATTCAGAGTTTTCAGGTTGAACTGCAGGCAGTGTTTCCACAGAGAGACTGAGAGGGAAATCAGACCTACTGGATCAATAAAATAAATGCAGCACGGCTCAAAAACAGTGAACAGAGGAGCAAGTTGTTGGAAGATACATCCAGCATGGTGAAACATCTTCCTACAGCTGATGAGCAGAGTAAAGAGAAAAACACAGAGTTCACAGAGGCTGTAAAAACGTAAGTAATAACTTATCTACAGTACATGCAACTACCATTTTATCCCAGTCTTGGCAGCACCTGTGGACTGTTGGAAAAGTTTTGGACATGTTGATTCCAGTTTATTTTTCACTTTTATGATCTCTGTCATCATAACTTTGTCATACTGACGAAATATGTTCTCTCTCCTTCTTCGACGTTGTTCTGTTTTCACTGAGGTGCAGGATTTTATATTGCAGTGAAAAAATGAACCACAGTGAGAAAAAAAAACGCGACAGGAGCAAAAAAAAAAACCAAACTCACAGAGTCTGGATTTAAAATTGGACTGGTGGTTGCAGATTTTAACTAAGTCTGCAAAAACGAATCAATAAAATCGATAAAAACCGAGTATTAAAAGTATTGGCAAAGAATTTCATTATCGATCCGTAGCATCACGCGATTTATGCGCCACTCGCCATGTCGCGGAGTCGTTTCCTTCATCTGCATCACTTGTGCACGTTCCTGTTGAACACCCAGACATGCCACCCGACTGCGCTGACTGCGGAATAAAAACAAGTAAGCATGGCGGAGGCGACGGAGAAATCCACAGGAAAAAACAAGATCAAAGTCCTCCAAAGTATTGGAAAACTTCACGAAAACACGAGAAAAAGACGGCGATGTGGTAATTACATGCAATATTATGGGATAAATTTTGTGCCAGCAGGAAGTGAATTTGAATTCTTTGTATCTGAATGTGAATCAATTTGAACCTGAATTTCTCGGTTTGAATAATTGCTTTTAAAATCTGAATCTGAATGGTCTAATTTGAAATCGAATCTATTGGTTTGAGTGTGTATCGATGTAAAATTGAAACTGTATTTCATTCAGTTGAAAAATTCAGCTCCTAATTCAGTCTCACTTTTCAGTTTCATTTGTCTCCATTTCAGTTTCAAATTTCAAATTCAGTTTTTTGTGCCACACATCCGGGGCCTGGCGTCAGGCAGAACTAGTCGAACGCAGATGGGAAGAAGTCGGTTTTACCACAGTAACACGTTTACGTCGTCTTTGCCGAATGAATGAATGAATGTAGTCTGTGGACTTTAGCAGCAGCAGCTAACGATAGCTCAGTGTTTCATCCGATACAAATAATAATTGGAAATACGACGTGCCCAGTGGTGTACTGGCCAGCTGGCATACCGGGACATATCCGGGTGGGCCGGCGCGATGACCTGCCCCCCTGGTCGCAGTAGCCGCTGTCGATGTAGCGACCACAGCAGATGCAGCGCAGCCTCGGCTTCACTCTACTGTCATGAAGCATTGGTATATCTCAGTCACCTACTAATTAATTGGTCACCTACCAATTCATCGGAAAAATAATCAACAGATGAATCGATTCTTAAAATAGTTGTTAATTGCAGCCCTGATTTCAACGCTACTCCACTCAATCTTGCTGCTAATTGAACACAACTTCCTTGAGCCAAAAAAGCATCTCACCCATAGATCTCACTGTTAAGTAGTATTTAATTTAACTCTTTCCCTGTTTATGGCGTCTTTATTTGTTGGACTTTGTAGTTTTTCTATGTCAACCACAACTACCTGGGAATCAGTGTGACCTGCTGCCGAAACACAACAAGTAAACAGTTTAAGAAACATGGGAACCAAATATTATTGCTCTGTTTCTCCATTCATTCTGGTGGAACATCTTTCTTTTCCCAACCTGGAAGATTCTTGTTAAAAAGAAGACAAAAGAAGACTCCGCAGTCCTGTGAAAACCAGAGAATTCCTGCAAATGAGCCACATCTTCATTATTCAATGTTCTTCATACATAACTCACTTTTCATGACGCTGCAAATCAGCCATGCTCTTTCTTCCGTTTGCCATCTTCAGCTGTTTTCATCTCTGCCTGTCTGACACAGAGATGCCATGTACCTCCTCCAAAAATAAATCAAAGGCCGATATGATTGATTGTCAAGTGTCTGCTGGGGTTTCAAACATTAGTTTTCTTCTGCCTTGAGTGTGTTTGATGCAACAGGGAGACATCAAAGACACATTTCATTTCACTGTTGCTGCACTGAATCGTAAAAACAAAGTCACTCTTATGTAAAGTCGCCTCGTGGCTGGATTCTCATTGTGTTCGCCGTCAGTATCGGTGTGGTTGAAACGAGTGAAATCAGTGCTTTTTGTGCCACGTCTTGGATATTTCTCACACTGCAAGACATGGTTGTTCGTTCAGAGATGGTTGGTGAATACATCCAGACAGTCGAACATGTCTAACATAAGTTTTTAATGATGATCCGTCAGTGCTCAGTTTGAATAGAAGTGAATAATCCAATGCAACAAGTTGGTACTGGGTCAATGTTGCTGTGTCATTTCAGATAGCGGTGTTGTTGAGGCAAAATAAGCCTCATATGTTGTTAAATCCCAACATGAAGACAACATGGAAGCAGCTTGTAACTTCACACATATAATAACAACATATGGACCCCAGTGTTTGTCTCCTACCAATGAGTCCACATCAACATTTTGACATGTCAAAATAGCAAAAAAATGGATCTCTGTCTTGTCATAATTGAAAAACATCATTTTTTACTGATGTTAGAGCCTTAAAAGTTGGTGAAATGTCAACCAAGTACTGCATTTTTAGTAGGAAATATGGATTCATCCATATATATACACTTATAGGACGTTTCTGGGGCCGCAATACCGCCCTAGTTTGAACATTTCCATTTTCAAGAGCCAGTTATTAACAATTTGTCCTCTGGTGGAGCCAACTGATGATTTTAATCTATTCTGTCTGTGTCCTTGATAAATTCTACATCAGCGGGAGTTATATTTTGGGAGATGTTGCACCTTTAAAAAGGCTTTCTTCGTATTTTTGAAGGTCTGAAAACACGAAATTCTCAAAATTTGGCATTTTCGAATTTTACAGAACCCAGTTTTGGATCCCAAAAAAACAAATAAGTAAAATCTAAAACTAGGAAGACCTGTATTCGCGAGGTGAATACGTATTTGGCAATTTTGCTTGGCAAAAACCACAACTTGACACACTGTAGCCCTTTACATGAGGTGTTTTTAATTTCTGTATATCCTTTTTGAGTAATAATGCAGGAAAAACCAGCATTTAACATTGAAAGCCAATGTTAAATGTTGTTCAATGATACCAGTATGAGCACTGTACCTCAATGTGTTGCCAAGTTATAGTGGAAAAAGCATTTTTTTTGTATTTTTTGTGATGTCATTAACTTTAACCCCTACCGATCTTTTTACTGGTAGGTCGTACAGCTTCGGTCCCGTGACATAAAATACTCCCCTTGAGCTGAGCTGTTCAAAAATGTAAGCGTCGAAATTCTACGATAATTAGTTGTGCAGATATAGAAAAATTTGTTTTTTGACACTTGACGCGACCTTGACCTTGACCTTGACCTTTTAGGACCGAAAAAGGTGGACTGCACACCCTTGGCATTGTCCCTGTCACATGGCATAACTGTCATTAGTGCTGCATTAGTAGCCTAGGAGGAGTTCAAGGACAAAGGAGTTGCGGAAGAAAAAAAAAAAAGACTTCCGACGGATGCAATGCATTTGGCAAATTTGCAAAACTCCTAAATACAAAAACATCCGAGACATGAAGCAACAAATTTCTTGAATCGGGACTGAATTGACCCAGTTGTGTTTTGACTTTTCTGCTACAGACTCTTTGTGCAGAGGTGGTTGTGGTGGTCAGCGGACGCACTTTGACATCAGATTCTGTGGGTTCACATCTCGAGTCTTAAGTTCAAGGTTAACGGATAGTTTTAGCATATTTCAGCCAGTTGTTTTTCCCATTTATGTGTCTGTTATGTCTCTATGCTAATTTTGGACTCCAGCTCCGTTGTAGAGATTTAACAAAAACGAGGAGTCACAAAAATATTGAACATCGGGGCAAAAAGCACAAGCTCCCTGCAGCTTTACAAGAAACTTTAACACTAATTTTTAAAGGCAACACAAAAACTAGCCGAGTGGGACGGACATTTTGCTCGACAAGAAGATACTGATTATTAGTTTAAAAACTTCAAATGCAAGCAATTTACATCCAGGATACTGACATCAGTCTATATCTTCATATTATTGTGGGTAAATCTGTCAAAGCAAAAAACAAAACTCTCTTCTCTCTTACTCCTTTTCTTATTTTTTTCTTACCCTGCTGTCGTGAAGGGTTTGGCTGGAAACAGCTTGATTAACCTGTCTGCACTCAACATGATGCCGTATTTTCACTCAGGCAATGCACCCTGCCGAGTCAAATCATACGTTGTTGAAAAGGACAAAGCTTCACGACTCAAACCGTGTGACTCACCAACACTACAGCAACACAAATCTGTTGAATCACTGTTCAACGAGCTAACAGACATTTTTAAAAATAAAGGGGTCTGATTGTTAAAGAAAGATCACAGTTTGGGATCAAATTTGAACTTTATTACGTTTTTGGAAACTTTGTTGTGATGGTTGAGTTACCAAAATAAACAGCAGCTGAAGTCAGATGTTTTGTTGACCCACCCATCCACCCTGACCTCCGCCCCTCTAAAGGACTCTATGATAACATCAGTTTCCTCCTTAGCTCTGGATGGTCCGTATACGTCTCGGCCATTCGTTTCCTTATTTTGAGATTTCAAAATAAAAACGAAAAATAAACCATTTCCCTTTTTTCAGTGATAATACAAAATGAAAAATGGAAAATGGGCCGTAATTCACTATCCATTATCCGTTATCAGATTTAATTACATGTGTTTGTAAATGGAAATTATAATTAAAATACACCCGTGGAAAACTTATTTCTCTATTTCCTGTTGGTTTTGGACCCAGCCTATGCTAACTAAATGATTTTTAACCCTGGTAATGAAATAAAAATCCCTCAAAATATTGAATGCTCCGCTACACTAATGTACGGCGGAAAACACCAACATACAATACACATTGTTCACAATTTCACAGTGGACTTTTCACCAGTGTGGGGTTCATTTGTCCCTTTGGAGGGACCTTGTGGTGCCGCTAGCTCTGCAGCTAGCGCTAAATCGCTAGCGTTCGGCTGCTTTTTGAGACGTTTTTGGGGCGGTTTGGAGGTTTTCTGTTACTTTAGCTGGTGAAAAGTCCACTGTGAAATAGTGAACAATGTGAGCCAAGCAACGTTTGGACCCCACAGTGGGTCTTCATCAGGCCACGGCACACAGCAAGGTGTGCTAACAGTGAGCTAACACTGGAGCTTTAGATACCAGATCCTTCCTCATCAGAAGTCAGACGGGTCACGGAGCCAAAACCAACAGGAAGTAGAGAAATAAGTTTTCCACGGGTGTATTTTAATTTTAATTTCCATTTACAAACACATGTAATTAAATCGGATAATAGATAATGGATAATGAATTAGGGCCCGTTTTCCGTTTTTCATTTTGTATTATAACTGAAAAAAAGGGAAATGGTTTATTTTTGTTTTTATTTTGAAATCTCAAAACAGGAAAACGAATGGCCACGACGTACACTGACCCTGGATGTAAAAGGGTCATACTTTAAAATTGTAGATGTTAGAAGTCGAGTCTATAAGTTTACCGACAACAAAACCTCACAGGAAAACTGACCTCATTTTTTCATCCAGACCTGGTGTCGGGGTCTCTACTATCCCAGAATGCACTGGGGGGATGGCAGCTTGACAACAGTCCATTTGAGGGCCGAAGCAGATCAAACGATTCCTGATTTGAGATCAAACACGGTGCATTGGACGGATCCTCATGCTGACAGACTGCATCGGCACTTGAAAGTGAATCAGTTTGGGTCAGCATTTTTATTTCTTTTCTTTCTTTCTCATCCCCCATTGAGGTGATCTGAATACCAACGAGCTCCCGCAGCCTTTGATTTCGCTGTTTCCACTGCTAAGCCTCTGATTAATTACGGTACAATCACGACTGATAGATTTAGGTTTTGAAGACTATTGAAGGGGTGGACGGCGTCTCATAAAAACGTTTCTGAGTGATGTTAATTTCTAGCGGGCAGGCAGACATCATCACGGAGTTACAGCATGGATTTTTCAAAAAGAATCACCTCTGCAGCTCTGTTCGGTTTGAAATTAGCATCAGGTTGCATCAGAAAAAAAAGAAACGTCTTGTTTGTCGCGATCATAAAAAATGCATCAAAGAGAAATGAAGACTGCTGAAGCTCATGTTTGTGTCTCCGGCTGTCTGTTACGGCAATATAATGACATCAAAACTTCCTCGAATTAGTTCTGTAACTTGAGGTCACTGAAGTTGTGGATGTGGTTGTCATAGCAACTACACCAGCGCACTCATTCCATTACTAATAAACCTTGAACTACACGGATAATTCAAAACAGATGCAGTTAATCTTTTTATAATACGTGAAAATAATGTAACAGTGTGAAAAGTGTCTCTGGAAGTGATTGACCTGCGAGGAGAATTATTTGATCCGCAGCCCCATCAGTTTCACAGAGCTTTACAGAGATTCAGCTCTTTGTTTAGCTGCTGGGCTACAGCAGTAATGTTTTTATTCACCCTAATAGCATAATTTACAGCAACGGCAGGAGGGGACGGACACAGACGAGCTGGTGAACACAGTGGAGATCATTTAGCAGTTAAAGAACCATCCTTCAGGAGGTGGTGGAGACCAAAAACAGAGCTAAAAGAGAGCGGATGGTGGATTTACTAGGTGGAAACAACCACGACTGCACTAAATGATGTTGCTTGGTGGTTTGTTAACAACAAGCTAACGAGCACAAAGTGACATCACAGGTTTAAACTACATTCACACTAGTGTTATTTAATTTCAAAACACATAACGTCTGCTATATTTCCTCCTAAGATCCACATCACTCCTTTAGAACCCCTATAATGGAAAATTTTTGAAACGCTGCTGACCATATTTTATTTTGAAACTTCCGTGATGTTTCAGTCTGAATGGGAAGAAAGTGGCACTCATATTCATGTTCTTCTTGGCTGTTGATAATGTGTTGTTGCCTGACTCATCATGCTCCTCCTGATTTAGAAATACTGCCTATAACTTTGGCAATATTATGAGAAAACACTGCACAAACTTTCGTTTCTATGCAGATGACACCCAGTTTTGTTTATCAATCAAGCCAGATGAAAGAAAATCCGCGACTATAACTTCAAATCTTAAAGGCCCGTGTGACCTGCAGTTTTTATCTTTTTGACTTTGGCATCAAAAGTAAAATTAATCCACTGGGTGTTCAGTTCTTCAGATGCTGTCAGTGCATTAAGACTCTTGTGTTCACTCTTGCGGCCAACAGCAGAAGTTTTGCTAGCGGTCCAGACATTTTACAGCTAGCAGAAGCAGCTCATTCTGATTGGTTCAGTGGTGATAGTGACCAAAAACTTGATGTTCAGGTTAACTCAGTTGTGAAAACTAGCTTCTTTCAAATTCGCGAATTGGCTAAAGTGAAACCCATTCTTTCCCGGCAGCACTTTGAGATTTTAATCCATGCTTTTATAACTAGTCGCTTAGACTACTTCAGTGCGCTGTATGTTGGGCTCAGTCACTTGGTCGTCTACAACTTGTCCAAAACGCTGCTGCTCGCCTTCTAACTGACACAAGAAAACGAGAGCACACCTATTTTAAAGTCCTTGCATTGGCTCCCTGTTGGTCACCGCATTGATTTAAGATTCTTTTATTTGTTTTTAAATGCCTTCACGGCTTTGCACCACAGTATCTGTCTGACCTTCTTCAGCCTTACAGCCCCACCCGATCCCTCAGGTCAGCAGATCAGACTTCGTTAAGGCCGGCACACACTACAGGATAATCGGGCCGATTTTTGTCCTGATCTCCTCCTTACGATCAAAGACAGCAAAGGCCCGATTGTCGGATGTTTACAGGCGACATGGTGTCTGATGTTCCTGTGGTGTGTTCAGAGTGATTTTGTCCGGTCCGATCCGCTCAGAAGGTCTCGGAAGGAGAGATGGTAGATAATGAACATGTTTAATATTAGCGACTATAAACCCTGTAGTGTGTGGGGGTTTCCTCCGAGAGCAGCCGAGCACGCTCAGTGTGTGATGTCATGTGTACCGGATTTAAGCCAATCAGAACGCGAGCTGACTCAGCTGACTGACGGAAGAGGAAGTAAAAACAAACAAGTAGAGTTACCGTCACTAAAAATTTAAATAGGATTAATCATGTTGATGGATTAATCCGCACTAACACGTCAATTTTGACAGCCCTAAAAAATCTCTGTCCCTCGGCTCAGAGATCTGGATGGTCTGATGGAAAAACAGCTTCAATTCTAGCAACGCGCCGCATTTTTGGCAGCAACGGTAACAAAGTTATAATGATGGGAGGATTAATCAATTAGATTACTGGTTACTGAAAAAAGGAACTCCGTTGGTAATGTTGTTATTTATAGTGCCGTTATTCCCATCATGTTTGTTTACACTGAAGTCACGTTTGACGACGTGAGATTTGGAATATTGAGCGTGAAGAACCTGATAGTCTGCTGAAGGATCTGTTAGCGTGTGGTTAGCTAACACCACACTATAAGATCAGAAGAGAGAGATCTTGTGCGATCTGTCTTTTGTTATCTTCAAGTGTGTGGTCTCTAAATCTGTGAAGGTTTGAAGAGTCCTGTAGTGTGGTCCAGCCTTTAGTGGTCCCAAAAACTAAAAAGGCCCAACTTTATGGAATGATTTGTCCTTGCACCTTAGACCGATTGAGTCACTTTTTGATTTTAAGTCAGCTCTAAAAACGCAATTTTTCACCCTGCCTTTTAAAACAAGTCTGAAATCTGTATTTTTAAATTGTCTTCTCATCTGTCTCTATTGTAGTTATTCTTGCCTCTGCGCTGTTGTTATTGCTGACGTGTACTGCACTTTGGTCAACTGTGTTGTTTTTAAAGTGCGTTATAAATAAAGTTGGATTGGTTCACCTGGAAGCAGTGAGGGGGCGGGGCTATACAGAGTTTAAGTAGGTTATTGGGATGTACTGGAGCTCTTTGGTCTAATTCTTACTGGCTTGTTAAGCTGGGAGGCTAACTACTTGTTTATACAGCTCTTATTTTGTTACTCAAAACACAATAAAAAATGGGTTTTCACCAACAAGCTCTAATTTTTTGCACCTCGTTTAGATTTTCCGTGAGCCTGATGAGATAAACTTCCATACCTACCTCTAGGATGACAGTGCAGATGAGTTTGACACACTGGATGATGGCGTCTTGGCTTCCTGATATCGTCACTTCTCTCTCTGTGGAGTTGGGGAGGAGGTCACCTGCCACCTGCACCTGCGCACCTGTCGTCTACGGGAAAACACACAAAGGCAGTAATTATCCTCTGAATGCCAGAAAATATAAGAGTCAAGCTGAGCAGAAAAACTCCCATTAGAGGCTGTTGTAATTCAGAAGGTCATGTGTCAGTTTATAGATGAAGCTAACACAGAGAATCAGAGACTTTAAGATAGTATTTTCATGGTGTTTAGCAAGTTTGTTTAAGTGGATTTTATTCACTCATTATTTATCTCCTCCAGGCCTTGGTTAGTTGACTCACGTTGCCATGGAAACTGTCAGACCCCGCGACCTCAGATTCAGCTCGATATGATTCGCCTGTGAAGTTTTCAAGGTCTCGCTTCACACAGCGCCGCTATTTTGCACCGCTGCTCGCTTGTTGGAATTTTTTACATTTCAAAAACACAACTTTGCTTTTTGTCCAGGAACGTGTTTGATTTAATTCAACAAGGTTTCGTCCTGACAGGAATCCAGCAACATCTGTCAGGAAATAACTAAATACGGCAGCTCATCTGTGATCGTCTGTGATTCTTTCCGACTGCTGGTTTTGCGACCTGCGACTATGTAATCTGGTGATCAGGTACAAGAGTCTGGGCTAAAATAATTGGATTCCCTCCACTGGGCCTGGAGTGCAAACTATTATCCTGTCTGTGTGAACAGTTGGGCTTGAAGAAACAGTGTCAGTGTCAGACTCTGACTGAGCGGATAAACTGAAACGTCCTCTGAGTAATAAAATGCAGAAAATCTTTAAAGTTGCTATCAGAAGGAACGTCGACAGTCAGCCACCTGCATCCTGAAGTAAACAGGATTTTACTGAACAGTTGAGTGACTCGGCTGGACGTAAAATGGAGCCACAGCGACGCCACCCACTGGTTTGTGAACTACTGTTTTGAAGAGTTTGGAATTCGGCCGTCGCCATCTTGTATCGAGGGGTGAACTCGACAGTGACCCACCCAGTCCTATTTTATTGGTTTAAATCAAACTTTCCACCATCTCTGAATGTCCCTCAGTATTACAGTGTCCACACAGCTCTGACCTGTGGGCACGCCATCAAAGCTAATGCTAACGCTAGCCACATTAGCCACACAATGCGCTCAGACGAACAGAACTTCCACCGTTGTAAAGACATTAGCAATAAAAAAATAAAAGTAATCCACTGGGTGTTCAGTTCCTCAGGTGCTGTCAGTGCATGAAGACTCTTGTGTTCACTCTTGCAGCCAACAGCAGAACATTTGGTGAGTTTTGCTCATGGTTCAGACATTTTAGAGTTTAGTAGAAGGGGCTGTGAGACTATAAAAAACACCATGTTGTATTAAAGGAGACTTAAATCTACACTGTAATAAATGACTGTAAAAGTACAGATAAATTCTAACTATATAATAATAAAAAAAAAACTGTAAAATCTGAAGCTGTTTTGCAACCCAAAACAAGAATGTCCATTAACAGAAGGCTACTGTAAAAACTCACAATTTAATTTGAATAAAAAGCTTTCTCACATTTCACAAAGCAGATAGCAGATACCATCAGGAACCAGGAAAACAAAATAGAATTTAAAGTTCTTCTCCTCATATGCAAAGCCCTTCAGCTCTTTTTGTTTGCTGATTTTAATACAGTAAAAAATAGGGTATTTTTTTTTACAGTTAAATGTCAAGTCAAATGTCAGTTAAAAGAATGAATTACTATTTGTAAAAATACAGATTTTTGATAGGGACAGTCAGAAAAATGTTTAAAAAATTGCAGTTAAACATGTTTGAATGCTTGGTCTAGACTACTGGGAGACTTCCCATGATGCACTGGGCTCCTCATCTCTATACAGTTATACACCACCATTGCATGTCACTAACTGTATCTCTGGATCTGGAGTTTATCTGCAATTTCTAACCCTTATGATCTCCAAAATGTTTAGTGTTTATGTTTGTCTGTTTGATGTCTGATCTGCTGTCCTGTTTTGATCCCCCTTGACCCTCACCCCAACCAGTCGAGGCAGACGTCTGTTCTGCCTGAGCCTGGTTCTACTGGTTTCATCCTGTTCAAGGGGAGCTGTTTGCTGCTGTTGCTCAGTGTTGCTTAAAGACAATCTGAACTGAATGTCCAACATGCCTGATAATGTGACTCCAGCTCCGTCCTGCTACCCACCTCTCTGATCTCCTTGATCTTAGATCCTCCTTTACCGATGAGGGAACCACACTGGCTGGCCGGGATCACCAGCCGGAGGGTGACTGGAGGTTTGCTGGTCACTGTGCCGTTGGCTACCAAAGCCGCCAGGTCCTAAGAGAAAGAAAGAGCAGTAGAAACACATGGATTTAATTAAATTCAGTTAAGTGTACAACCTGACTAGTACTTGAAGGTGTCCTTACATTAGCGTTTGTGTGCCTGGAGAAGAACAACAAACAGCAGCTGGTCTAAATCGTGTTGGGTTAATCCATTTCAAATCATCAGGGACCTTTTGCTTGAACATATAAAATGAAAATATCCAAATAAAATATGGATATTATAAATGGTAACTGTGAAAATTTAGATTGATATACGAAGCACTTGACCCACTCTCAGCAGGTTTTTTAGACTGAATGCATTTAGACTGAATGCATGACCTTTTCATCTTTTTGAACAGCATCTCAGTCTTTGTACTGATTAGTTTGAAAAGGGCAACAAATCAGAAGTTAAGCTTTAGAATCAAGAGGGTTGTTACACCAGATGAATTGCCTGAGCTCCAGATCTATTAAATATCTATGTAATCTTTACTAAACCAAGAAAAGAGTCTTTGAGATTGACGATCTCCTTTACAAAACTGTGATTTAAGCATCGGTCACTTTTTAGGAACCACAACTCCAGAGTCAATCCGAATGTGTTGCCTCCAAGTCATGAAAAGCTGCTTCAAAATCACTTAGAAATACATGTTCTGTTTCTCATCAGTGTGTTTAACCGGGAGTCGCACACAAATAAAAAACAAACCCCGACTTGAGTTGAAGAAAACAAGTGAGAAAGAAGAAGATGTTTTAATCAAAGGGGTCAGAGGGCAGGACGGAAATAGAAGCAGCAACAACTTCTGACGCTCAGAAGTCAGTTTTCATGAGGACTCAAAGTTTTCTCGTCGGGAAACGAAGCTGTGCTCTTTGTTCCTGCAGACTGTCGCTCTGTGAGTTTGGCCTCCAGCCTTTAAAGGTGAACCCTGACGAACAGAAACCTCCACGCTGTCCGTCACGGCCGCAATTCAGATGCAGATCACAGGTTGCATTGGACCCGGTCAAACGTCACCGGCTGCCTCTTCGACCTTCACTTTCTCCGGTTCCACACCTGCGTCCTCTAAACTCACGGCGCCTCTTCTTCACTTTCAGTTCCGGTCCGTGGAGTTTGATGAATCACATCGGGGTAATAACAGAATACACTCGGAATGACATTTCAAGGCTTCAACAGAACATCCAAACAGTTCAAGTGAATTATACTGAAAAAACAGAATCACTGGACCCAACGTTGACAGATCGCTTCCACTGGCAACACACAGCTGAATTACGTCCATCCTAATTAAGTTAGCCGAAGTTAGAATTTTAGTTTAAAGTGACAAAGTGTAATTTCAAATTGACAGAATCCACTGAAGTAAACTGACTAAAGCAGGAAAGATAAATGGGATTAATATGAAACTGTATTTTACCTCAACTACAGGTCAAATACACTTTTTAAAATGTACTTTATGATCCATTCCTGCACCTCCAGCCTGATAAACTGCAGGAAAAATGGCCGACTTTTTACAGTGTTTGCTGCTTTACTCGGAGTTCGCAATGTTAAAATGCAGCATAAAGGCACAAACATCTGATGAGGAAGGATCTGGTATCTAAAGCTCCAGTGTTAGCTCACTGTTAGCAGACCTTGCTGTGTGCCGTGGCCTGATGAAGACCCACTGTGGGGTCCAAACGTTGCTTGGCTCACATTGTTCACTATTTCACAGTGGACTTTTCACCAGCGTGGGGTTTATTTGTCCCTTTGGAGGGACCTTGTGGTGCCGCTAGCTCTGCCGCTAGCGCTAAATCGCTAGCGTTCGGCTGCTTTTCGGGACGTTTTTGGGGAGGTTTGGAGGTTTTCTGTTACTTTAGCTTTGCCAGAAAGCAAAGTAGCGATTTATAGCGCTAGCGGCGGAGCTAGCTCCTCATCAGAAGTCAGACGGGTCACGGAGCCGAAACCAACAGGAAATAGAGAAATAAGTTTTCCACAGGTGTATTTTAATTTTAATTTCCATTTACAAACACATCTAATTAAATCACATAACGGATAATGGATAATGAATTAGGGCCCGTTTTCCGGTTTTCATTTTGTATTATCACTGAAAAAAAAGGAAACGGTTTATTTTTCGTTTTTATTTTGAAATCTCAAAATAAGAAAACGAATGGCCGCGACGTACACGGACCGTGGAGCCGATAAAACACCCAGTTACTGCGTTCTGAAGGTTGAAGCTCATGGAAGGTACCAGAGGTCAGATGTGGAGCTTCGTGTTAAAGTCGGTTTCCAGCTCGACTTCACTCATTATTCCGTCTGTAAAATCGCTGTTCATTAGTCGGGAGGGCTTCCGTCATTCTCTCACTTTTTAATTGCTTCCCCTCTTTTCCCCTTCAGCAGCTCTTCTTAACTTTCTCCCCCTTTTCTCATTACTCACTATCTCCCCCTTTGGCAGCTTAAATCCCCCTTTTCTCTCCCTCTCCCTCTCTCTCCCCCCTCGTTCCCCGCCGCCCTCTCTCGCCCTCTTTAATTAACTCAGGTAATAAATAACGGCCTGAATCACCTGCTCCTAATGCGATTGGTTCAATCAATTAGGCCGAGCCGGACTCAAGGCCGCTTGCATCTGAAATGTAAATAGCAGCGCCGGCTTGTCTGAGCTGCCCATCAGCCGGACGTGGCCTGAATGAAACTCCGCAGCTCGGATTTATTTATATCAACTCTCTCGTTCTGTTGTTTTTTCTTCTCGTCACAGTAATTGACAGCCGGCTCCGACACAAACCAGAGTTTCATGAGGCTGCGCTGAAGCTAAGCTGTGGAGACGACGGTTTTCTTGATGCTGGTAGAAGAAAATCTCACACTCTAAAGAAATATGTTTAACAACAAGTGACGACGACCTCTGATGACATTATGTTGAACCAACAAACTACACTGAATTAGCTTTTCTTCTACAGTCAAATATATTTGTATTTACTTCATGATTAGGTTGATTATTCATACAAAATAGGTTGTTCCATGTCATGAAACAGGAATACAGTAGTCCCTCGCCATATTGCGGTTCACTTTTCATGGTCTCACTGTATGGCTGATTTTTAAATTGTATATAAACACGTAGCGTACAGCAGATGAGTAGACACACGTATGGAAAACTCAGCTACTTCCTCTTGATCTAGTCGGTCTCTGATTGGTCGGCGGTGATGGAAGCCAGCCAGAACCTTTGGTCCCACACGGTGAGAGTTTACTGGAAATGACCGTCAGAGAACCGGTGACAGTCTGTAGGATTACCATAACACCATCATCAGTTTCCCGGTAGGTAGGCAGCCGGACGTCCTCGGTGTGGGTGTGTTTAAAATACGGCAGAGTTTTTCCCAAGTGGGCGTTTCAAGTGGATCGCTGCGTCGCTAGTTCCATTATCGGACACGGCTGTAGAAGCTCCTCTAGATGGAAGGTTTAAGAGTGGAGGAAGGGTTTATAAGAGTGTAGGAAGTAGCCTTAATATATATATATAAATAAAATAAATATAAGGGAGCTACTTCGTGGATTTCATCTATTGCGGGGAGGTTCTGGAACCAAACCCCAACGATAGACGAAGAATCACTGTATAATAATAATAATAAATATGATCATTAGTTTTTAATTTGGCAAATTAAACAATTATGTTGCTTCAATAAACTGTAAAAAAAGAATGATTTTTAAGTAAAATTTACCAACTGTAATAGTGTAACAGTTAAAAACTGGAAACTGTAAAAATAACTAATTTTTTTGTAAAATAATTATATTTTTAGATGATTTAACAACAGTGTAAACGTCAAACGGATTACTATTATTTGTAAAAGTAATGTTTATTATTTATTATGCTGGAGGTCGTTATTATTTTTATTACTTGTCTGTTTTTATCTTATGTTTATAAGCTACACCAAGACCTGATATCTGCACTTTGTTTATCCAGTAAAAGGTTGATAAAGAAGCCTGAGTCTGAAAATAAATTCATTTTTGATTTTATTTACAGTTTTTACCTGTTTTCTTTTTTTTACAGTCAACATGTACATTAATTTATTTTTTCTAATTTCACTATATATTATCTGTAATTTGACAAACCAGGGAAAATCTGTTAAATATTCAATAATCAGTCCTTCTTATACATAATATTTTTAATGACAGTTAATATCGGCAAATTAATTATATTTTTGTTGATTTAAATACAGTATAAATCGTGTCATTTTGTAATTTTTAAAATGAATTATTTGTAAAAAAAAACACTTATTTTTGATGTGGACATTATGAACAGTTTTGCCTGTTTTTGTGTCTTTTTTATAGTTTACATGTAAATTAATATTTTTTCTGTGATTTTGAGTAAATATTATTTGGAATTTAACAAAACAAAAAATCCGTAAAATGACAGTTAAAATTGATTTATAATTTTAAACAGTTAATTTATGGAAGCTTCTATTAAAGAATGGCAAATGTCTGTCAAATAATTATATTCTTGCTAAAAAAAATAGTGTAATTTATTGGCACAATTTGTAAAAGAACAAATTAATTTCTGTGAAAATACATATTTTGATGTGGACACTCTTGACTGTTGGTTATTATCTGTAATCTAACAAATAAGAAAATTTCTACAAAATAAAATAAAAATTTAAAAAAAAAATCTAATATAAAGAACATTATTTTTTAATTTTAAATCCTAAATTCAAGCTGAAGTAAAACCTAGCTATCAAGAATTTAGTTTTAAATCAACTAATGCAGAAATTTGACTTTAATTACAAAAAATATTAAGTTGATGCAATTTTACTGTATCAACATAAACCCATCAAAATAATGTATAATAAATATAATAATATAAAAGTTTATCTAAATCAGTAAATTACTGTTGTTGTTGTAACTTTAATGAAATGCCTGCTGCTGCTGGGAAAACTTCCTTTGAATTCTTCTCTGAACTGCAGTGGAAAAGTATCAGTGGGTGGTTCGGGGCTTATTTTGAAAGTCCCCGATGTGTTTTTTGATAAATAAGGCAGAATTTTTCCTGCATTTCAAAGTGAAACTGCAGAAACGTAAACAAGATGTGAGATGACTTCAAGTTCTGATGATCCTCCGTCTTCAGGTTCTCCTCAAGTCTCTCGTTTCACATTTTATTCAATCCTCTCTGCTCCTCTTCCTCATTTATCTCCGAGTATATTACACCGTTCCTTTCCAGTGTTTCCTGTTCCATTTTCTTTTATCGCTCCTTAACGGCGTCTCTCATCCGTCGGTCTGCTTTAATTACGCTCATATCTCTTCATCAGCCTTCTTCTTTGTACAACTTCCAGATTCCTCAGTTATTATCCGCAGTCCGACCTGTAGCTCAGCCGAAATGACACGGTTTGGAATAAAGATGGCCGCAGTCAAATCTAACAAATCAGTGTCATCTGCAAACAAGACGACGGCTGCTTCTGAATACTTCACTAAACTGGTTCCTGTATGTCTGACTGGAGCAGGTCAGTAATCAGACGTCATTAGGTGTCTTCACTTTACAATGTTTTACACAAAGCTGACAGGATCTGCAGCAGAGAATCATCAATTCATCATGATGCTGCCACCACCATGCTTCACATTATGATGCTGCCACCACCATGCTTCACGTCATGATGCTGCCACCACCATGCTTCACGTCATGATGCTGCCGCCACAATTTCTCACATCATGATGCTGCCACCGCCATGCTTCACGTCATGATGCTCCCACCACCATGCTTTATGTCATGATGCTGCCACCACCATGCTTCACTTCATGATGCTGCCACCACAATTTCTCACATCATGATGCTGCCACCGCCATGCTTCACATCATGATGCTCCCACTACCATGCTTTATGTCATGATGCTGCCACCACCATGCTTCACGTCATGATGCTGCCGCCACAATTTCTCACATCATGATGCTGCCACCGCCATGCTTCACGTCATGATGCTCCCACCACCATGCTTTATGTCATGATGCTGCCACCACCATGCTTCACTTCATGATGCTGCCACCACCGTGCTTCACGTCATGATGCTGCCGCCACAATTTCTCACATCATGATGCTGCCACCGCCATGCTTGACGTCATGATGCTGCCACCGCCATGCTTCACATCATGATGCTGCCACCACCATGCCTCACATCATGATGCTGCCACCACCATGCTTCACATCATGATGCTGCCACCACCATGCTTTACTGTTAGGATGCTGCGTTTGTGACGACGTGCAGCGTTTGTTCTCTGCCAAACATAGTGTCTAGTCAGACCAAAGAACCTTCTTCCAGTTGACTTCAGAGTCTCCACATGTCTTCTGCTGAACTCTAGTCCAGATTTAATGTGAACTTTTTCCAACAGTGTCTTTCTCTTTGTCTCCCATAAAGCTTTGACTGGTGAAGAACAGAAAACAGCTGCTGGATTTACAGTCTTTACCATCTCTGCTGCTGAAGCTTGTAACTCCTTCAAAGGAGTCATCGGTGTCTTGGTGGCCTCTTTCACTAGTTTATTTCTTGCTCGGTCACTCAGTCACTGAGGACGACCTGCTCTTTGCAGATCTACACGTGCCATATTCTTTCCATTTCTAACTCCTCTCTCCTTTAGAGGAGTCATAGGTATCTTGGTGGCCTCTGCTGGAGTCATTATCTCATTTGAATCTGCTGGAAACAATTTTGTCTTTGTATTCGCCAAATTTCTAAGCATGCAAAACAGTCACTTCTTTAAAACAAGTCCAGTTCATAAGCGTTCAGCGGTCAGTCGGGGGTCTAAAACTAGGGCTCATGTCTCAGTTTTGGGTCCATACAGGATTTATTTTCTGCCACATTCTTCCTACAGCTGAGACTCTGTGCGTCATCAGTAATACCTGAAAATGACTGAAGGCAGCAGAACGTCCTGCTGGGTAAATACATTCATACAGCCCCTAAACTGCAGACCTGCAGCAGCTTGGATTCACTTCAGCAGGATGCAGACTTGAACCTCTGCAGGTTTACCGCTGAACTCCCTCTGATTACAGTCTTAATTTAATCCCAGATCACACTCTTCACACCTCGTCCTCATAATCTCTCTTTTTCAGCCTCGTTAACTTTTCACAGGACCTCCCCTCTCCTCGTCTCTCTCTATCTCTTTCCATCTTCACATTCTTTTCGTTAAACCCACGTCCGTCTCCCACTGTTTCCTCATTCCGTAGTTGTTTAAATCCCCTCAGAATCCACCGTACTGTAAATCTCCGTCCACTCGTCTTCTCCTCACATTTACTTTCCATCTTGTTTCCTTCCATTAGGATCATTGCGATTTAAATACCAGCTGCCTGGATTTAATTTCTCAGCTTGTGACATGTTGTTAAGCGACAACCAGACACTCCGATTCTCCACAGCCAGAACCACTCCAGAGGGCCACACATGGAGCCCCAGTAAGAACATTAATGTCATATACACTGTAAAAAAATGAAAATACACCCATGATAAAACAGTGAAAATATGGCCGCAAGGGAGACAGAAAAAAAGAGAATACTCCTCTGTTCAGAAACTGTGAAAATAACAACAAATACCTGTAAAATGACAATATTTTTAGCTGACTGAATTATAGTCAAACAGTATAACGTTATGGTGACACATTAAAAGGGAGCAATATGTGAAAATACAGATTTTAGCCGTGGAATTTACTTTTTTTTTTACAGTTTTGGCCTTTTTTTAAAGTCAACATGTAAATTAAATTTTTTTTCTCGTGATTTCACTGTATATTACGTGTAATTTAACTATAAAATCAGTAATATTTCTATTTTTCAGTATCAAACACCCAGATTTAAATTGTCTAAAACAGTGCAATTTTATGTTAACACACTGTAAAACAAGCAAATGAACAAAAAACCCAACAAAAACCAAATTGGTGTTTGTAAAAATACACGTGTAAATTTATAATTTTTTTGGTGGTTTTACTCGATATTATCTGTAATTTGACAAACCAGGGAATATCTGTTAAACAACAGAGCATTATTTACGTTTTTTTTTCAATCCTTAATATGAAATATTCAGATTTGAACAAAGAACAAACAATGCAATTTTAAAAAAGTTAACATGTAAATTAGGACTTTGTTTTCTGTGATTTCACTATTGATTGTCTGTAATTTACCAAAACAATGATCATCTGTAAAATAACCATAAATAGTTTTTTTTTAACAGCTAAAATCTGTTAAGAATCATTCTTTTTTTGCAGTGTGCACTGTAAAAAGATCTGTAAATAAATTGTGAAAATCTGGCAACAAAAACACCTTAAAAATGATAAAATACTGTAACATTCACTGTAAAAGCTGGGAAAATAATGGCAACTATCTGCAATATAATTTTTTTAGTGTATTTAAATACAATATAAAAAAACTGTGTAATTTTATGGTCAAACATTCCAAAGAACAAATCACTATTTATGAAAATAGAGAGTTTTGCCTGTTTTTTTTTTCAGTTACCATTAAAATCCTATTTTTTTCTATGATTTTAATAGTTATTATCTCTAATTTAACAAAATAGGGAAGATCTGTGTAACAACAGTTGAAACGATTATTCATAATTTTACTGTCCTTATACAAAATATATATAATGTACCTTTCTGTAATAAAATAATAATAATGCAATGGTTTTTTATAGCGCTTCTCCAGACACTCAGAGACTCTTTACATTGCTTTATTCATTCACTCCATACTCCATGGTGGTAGTCTACGTATGAAGCCACAGCTGCCCTGGGGTAGACTGACGGAGGCCAGGCTGCCACTCTGCTCCATCGACCCCTCCGACCACCACCAACCACTCACTCTCACACTGCATCCACCCAGGCTTCCTGGTGTTCCCTCACGGTCTCCCATCCAGGTACTGACCAGGCCCAACCCCGCTTAGCTTCTGAGATCTGACTGGATCGGGCATCCACAAGGCGGTATGGCTGAATAATAACAGCAAATATCTGTACAATTTTTTGCTGATTGAAATGCTTTAAAAAACTGTCATTTTGGAATCAAACACTGATTTTAAATAAAACACTATTTACAGTATTTTTTTGGTTTGCATGTAATTAATGCAACTATTCTTTGATATTACCAGTGATTATCTGTAATTAACCTCTACGGCACACATTGTGATGCTACATGTTGAAAATTATTCTACATCATTTCCTGATTCACTTCGGGACATGTTATTGCCAAAATAAATTTTTTATATTTCAGACCCTCCGACTCCAAGATATTTTTTTGATGCCCAGAGGCAACAAAACAACAGAGGAAATGATTAATTCATAGATCATAAGACAACTATTAGAGAGCAATAAAAACATCAGAAAATCCTCCAAACATGTCAACAAACTAAGGACTGAAAAACTGTTTATTTGTATTTATTTATCTATTATTTATTTATCTGTTTTATGAAATTAAAACCCTGCTCATCCTATCCAGCCCACCCTTCCTCACTGTCATTGATGGGGTTTCCCTAACATGTTTCCTGCTCTCTCCTCCCACAGAACAAACTTACGTCCATTTTTCTGTCAAAATGTTGTCATATTATTTTATGATTTGTTATATTTTTCCTTGATTCTACCATGATTGGATTTGTTTTATTATTTACTCTGTTTGATCATCATTCGTCTGACCTTATGTGGCCTTGGATTCATAGACAGTCTGCACTCCTTATCTTTGTTGCTATGGAAACAGGCATAGCTACACTCCCAGTTTCCGTCTTATCCAGTTTCCAAGGACAGTTCGCCGTTTTTACGAGTAAACTGGATGAAAAGGGAGTAGATGTGCTCGCCGTTTCTGTGTTCAACAAAGTTCTGCATGAAAGTGGTGAAACAGATGTACGTCTTAATGACAACACACACAGACACTTGTTTTAGCACATTTCAGTAAATCCACATGAACAGTGGTCGGCGTGTTCACGTCAGAGATAACTGGCCAATGAGACTCGGTTGCATCCAAGTCCAACCTGTGTTCGGGGCAGGCCCAGCCCAAGAAGATAAATGTGGATTATACCCGGATATCGGGGCTCACTCTGACGGAGTTTTTGTCATTTTGAGACCAGCGATGACGTACTTTACCTGTGACCTGAATAAATTCTACATCTGTGAACTGAAAATTTCTCTGGTTTTTTTCTTGGGCTTCCAACAAAAGAATTGGGTATAAAAAAAGAATAGGAATAAAAATACTATTCCATTTAAAGCTAGTTTTGTGCACAAATACATGAACCAATATGTGATTACATTCAAACAAACTGTCTGCAAAGTTTCCCTCAACAAGTTCCCCTCATGACACGACACTGCCTCGGGGCAACAAAAAGGAAATCTGAATTTCTGAACATGCAACATAAAAAATACCTCATAAACCTGACAAACCCCTCTCTACAACCTCATGCATTTTTATTTGCAGTTTATCTCATTTTAAGTACGATTACTGGGGGAAATATTTCTACCTTCTTTTCATAACATGCGCTCCTGTGACCACATATCAGAAAAGGACGACTCGCCTTCAAATCATGCTCGACAGTGACTCCCACATCTGAAATTTGATCCTTTTTAAAGCACTCTGACTGGTTGGCATCATTTAAGTTCACATGTTCTGGTCATGGGGCTTAAATAAACTTAAATAAACGAAGGCAACGCTGTGCTATAGATATATTTACTGTTATTAAACTAGGGATGCATGATAATATGGGCGTCTGATAATTTATCAGTTGATAAAATGACCCGATAATAATAAAGATTTGGAATCTTGGTTTTTGCCGTTGGTCTGTGTGTTGTGGTTTGTCCTCATGTCTGGCTCCTCAACCCCTCCCCTCCCCGACGGTACTGTCGCATGTGTGTGATGTCATAAGACTGCGCGGGCAGAGAAAAACAAGCAGCATGGCGTGGCACTGACCAGTGTGGACTTTCTTTACCATGTCTGAAGAAGACGTTTCACTCGGGCTGGTCCTGAATATTGGAATATCCGAATATTCTTTCGTTGTAGTGGTATTCGGAAAATAATTTTGATATTCAAATAGCCATGTGCGCCGCCGCTGCTGCCGATTGCCGCCTATTGCCGAGGCTGTAGTACGCCGTCGGGCACAGCCAAGTGTCACCAAGGCTCTCGTACGCCGCGGTGGTTATAGTAGCAGACCTGCCAACTCCGGTGTCATGTTCCGGTGTGCCACCGGGTGCAGCCGAGCATCGCCAAGCGTCGCCGAGTGTTGCCGAGTGTTGCCGAGCGTCACCAAGGCTCTAGTGCGCTGCTGAGGCTCTGGAACGCCGCCGTGGTTGTAGTAGCAGACCTGCCAACTCCGGTGTCACGTTCCGGTGCGCCGCTGGGCACAGCCAAGCGTCGCCAAGCATCGCCGAGTGTTGCTGAGCGTTGCCAAGCGTCACCAAGGCTCTAGTACGCTGCTGAGGCTCTGGAACACCGCGGTGGTCGTAGTAGCGGACCTGACAACTCCGCTATCACGCTGCGGTGTCACCCCATCCCCACCCCAACCCCCCAACACCACGGCATGAACCCAGTTGGTTGACATTATCGGTTATCGGCTACAAGAAGCATAAAATGATCAATTATCGGTATCGGTTGGAATTGCCGTTATCATGCATCCCTATATTAAATCTTTATAATAACATTAAATGTTCAAAAAAATGACAGTTGAAAACCATTTTTACAGTGTAAGTGTGTGTATGTGTGTGTTTTCACGGCTGCATCGTTCTGCCGTATGGATCTATATTCTTCGTGCGTCGCCTCGTAAACATTTTCCTCACATTCAGCCTGACATCCTGCGTCTCCAGCTGAATGTAAAGTTCTGCAGCTCTGACAGCACAGCGGGACGTGGTAATGAAAAACTAACCAGCCGCCTGTTGAGGAGGTTTGTTGGGTTTCACTTTGTATCAGCGTCAAACAGCTTCTATTTTTTACCGCTTCTGTCCACATCTTTGAGAGTAATTATGCACACTTCACTACGCTCACAACATGTGAACAGGACGAAGCCCACCGGAGACAAAGGCTGGTGTTGTGTTCACCTCATACTGAACTGTCAGGTTGTGCTTCAGTGAACAACATCCACCTTTAACCACTTGTTCAGACGTGCGTCATAAAGTTGACTTCTCATGGGTCATTTCATATAAAACCAATCAAAACTTGGAGCGTCGGTATTATGGGATGTATCGTAGCTTGAACTGTAAAACATAACGTCATAGAAACAATCACTGGTGGCCTGGATGTGTTTCTGTTTTCTGATAATTCACCAGAGAAAGCTTTGAGAAGTGCATTCTGGGTAAACCTTTAAGGCTCGTATCAGCATGTGTGACAGGCGGTTGGTCAGAACAAGTTAGAAACAATGAAAGGATCATTTTGAACCAACATCTGACACCAGGAACATCCTCTAGATGTGATCTGTGTTAAACAGTGCAGATGTCACTCGACGCGTTTACATAATGAGACTTCCAAGGAGCGCTACAAGTGTTGCAGGAGCACTGGGAGCAGAGCGTCGCTGCGCAAGGAGACGATTTCAGCAGGGATGGAGGCCAAACTCAAGTCGGTTCCAATGACGCCTCATGAGGAAACACAACGAGCCAAATGTTCGTGTCGGATGCACTCGGTAAATGTGTGTGTGTGTGTGTGTGTGTGTGTGAGAGCAGATGTTCCTGTGTGAGTCTGAGGTCAGAAAATCCTATTAGACGAAAAGTAAACGGATCGCTGCCAGAGAGACGACATGCTGTCCAGGAAGGAAAGGTTACACACTTCAGTCAGACAGGACCGGAGGATGTGTGTGTGTGTGTGTGTGTGTCTTAATTTGTTTGTGTGCATGTGTGTAGTGTCTGTCTTTGTCTGTGTGCATGTATATGTGAAGTGCGTGTGTGTCCAATGTGTACGTAGCATGTGTGCACTGTTTGTGTCTGTGAGTGTGTAGTATGTGAGTTTCTGTTTGTATAGCATGTGTATATGTGCGATGTGTGTGTAGTATGTTTATAAGTGTAGTGTGAATATGTGTGTTTAGTATGTTTATGTGTGTATGCGTGTGCAGTGTGTACATGCAAGTGTCGCAAGTCTGTAAATGTGTATGTAGTATATGTATGTGTGCGTATAGTATGTGTGTGTATAGTGTGTATGTGTGCATACTATAGGTGTGGAAATATGCATGTCTATATGTGTGTATATATTGTGTGTATGCATGTGTATGTGCAGTATATGTATGTATGTGTGTCTATATGAAGATGTATGCATATTTGTGTATTGTGTGTATACATGTATTAATGTGTGTAAATGTATGTGTGTATTTGTACACACATACATTATATATATGTGTGTGTGTGTAGTTGTGTAATGTTTCTGTGTAGTGTCTATGTGTGTATATTTTGTGTATGTACAGTATCTGTATGTGTGATAGAGAGTATGAATGTGTTTGCATATCTGTGTATACGTGTGTGTTAATTTGTGTAAATGTGCATGTGTATTTGTGTGTCTGTGTACAGCATGTATATGTGTGTATACATGCGTCTGTAATGTTTGTGTGTGTGTGTGTAGTATGTACATATTTGTGCAGTATGAGTGTGTCTATGTGTATGTGTGTAATGTGTGTAGTATGTTGTCTGTTAAATGTGTATCTCTAAGTTTGAAGGTGATCATTGTATGTGTGTGTGTATTTATAGATAGTTGTGTCATGTTTTTGTGTTGTGTATATGTGTGTATATATTTTGTGTATGTATGTATGTGCAGTATGTGTATGTGTGTGATAGTCTGCATGTGTGTCGTATACATGTGTGTTAAATGTACGTGTGTATTTGTGTGTGTAGTACGTATGTGTGTATATATATATGTCTATATGTGTGTGTAACGTTTGTGTCTGTGTGTAGTATGTATACTTGTGTCCACTATGTGTGTGTGTCGTGTGTTCAGTGTGTAGCTCCTCCACTTTGAAGGGGATCATGGTGTGTGTGTGTGTGTACTAGTTGTGTAGCTGTGTTGTGTATTTTTGCGTACCTCCTCCAGTTTGAAGGGGATCATGGTGTGTGTGTGTGTGTAGTAGTTGTGTAGTTGTGTTGTGTATTTTTGCGTACCTCCTCCAGTTTGAAGGGGATCATGGTGTGTGTGTGTGTGTACTAGCTGTGTAGTTGTGTTGTGTATTTTCGCGTACCTCCTCCAGCTTGAAGGTGATCATGGTGAACGCTCTGAACACACAGTCTGTTGGTCCCGTGATGGTGATGATCCTCTCCGGACACGAACCTTCTGAGATGTTGATCCTGGCGCTGCTCTGTGGGCCCAGACAGGGATGGAGGGGAGGAGGGGGGGGGAGGAAGAGGGAGGAGGGGAGGAGCAGGGGATTGTGGGAAAATTATTTTTTTTTCGGTAAAGGGAGGGAGAAAGTGGGATGAGGGGATTATGGAGGAATCGAGGACGGGGAGGGGAGAGGGAGGCAGGTGGAGGTGAGTTACGATTCGGGGGTGAGGGAGGAAGATGGAAGTTAAAGGAAGCAGGGAGGGGGGAGGAACAGGGGAGAGAGAAAACACATTAGTGGGGGGGAGGGAAGATGTGGAACCACGACAGAGAAGAAGAAGAAGAAGAAGAGGAGGAGGAGGAGGAGAACCAGTCTGACCACCTAAAGGAGATTCACCTGTGATGCAGGAGGAGATTACCTGGAGGGGGGGAGAGACGAGGGGAGGCGGGGGGGAGGCAGGCACATGGCAAGAGAAAATTGGAGTTTCAGGAGGAAGAGGAGGAAGGAAATAAAAAAAAGATTAAGATGGCAAAGAGGAGGAGGAGGAGGAGGAGGAGGAAGATTGGAGCCCAGTGTGGGTAGAGATGTATTAAAGGAAGAGGAGGAGGAGGAGGAAGGGCAGGAGGAGAAGGAGGAAGAGGAGGAGGAGGAGGAGAGACAAAGGCGGTGCAAATATTTGAGGAGGAATAAAGAGGAGAAGGTGGAGATAAAGAGACGGAGCAGTAATAACCAGAGGATGAAGAGGAGGATGAGGAGGACGTCAGGAGGAAATTGAAGATAAACAGAAGAAGATCAGAATCAGAGTCTGAGGCCGAAACGACTGGAAGGTTCAGGACCGACTCTGGAGCTGATCTTTGTTTATTTATTACTGATTATTGATTAGAAGTGTGTCTATGTACAAACACGGAAGATAACTTGTTGCTATTCTTCTGTTTTTTTTAATTATTGTTATTGATTCTTTCAATTCGTCGTATATCTTTTGTTAAATTTGCAAAAACCTGCGTTCAAGATCCCCATTGAAATGAATGGGAAGTCTGCCCAAACCCAGCTGCCTTTGGAACCCCGCAGCTCCGTCAGATCTAGCAGCAGAAACTTCATTCGAAGCTCAAACGGGTCACAAGGCTTTCAGCGTTACTCGACTGAATCCGTGTTTTGATATCTTTTACGGTTTTTGCACAGTCGCAGTTTAAGTTTCGAGAATTTTCTGGGAATCCAGAATTAGCGTGGGTGATGTCACCACTCCAATTTTTTTAAAGCAAACTTATTTCAGTCTCCGTCTCACAATTTCTACTACTCATGAACAGTTTACACATAAAAATGTTGGCATTTGTCTCCTCTTTCTCCCGCTGTGACTCTCATTGCTGTAGGACTTATCATTTTCTCATAAATGCCCTCAGAGCTCAGTGCGCCGACCAAAACTCTCATTGACTCCCATTATAGCAGAGCCTCAATTTCAGGTGAAAATCAAAAACGGTGAGTCTCTCTAACCTGCCGCCAAATCTGTACAAAACACAGCACGGACATGAAAATACATCAAAATGTTCACAACAAGATTCAGCTTCAGACGGTGAAAGAATTTTTTCGATGCGACTTGTAGTTTTTAAGCTGTGACTGTTTGTTCGAGGGTCTAATCCTCAGTCTGCTCCTCTCTCTGCTCTGCTCTGCTCACTACAACCAACCGTTGACTCGCAGCCGATTGGCCGATTGATGCACTTTCAAAGTAAGAGCTCAAAGATGCCAAAAGCTGCTGTTTGGGGTTTGTGAAACTTGCTGGCTTTTCAAAATAAAATGCAGTTTAAATCCAGCAGGACATATTAACCTGAAGAAGCTGCATTTGCACACTAAAAATTTCTTCAGATGTTTTTTTAGTAGTAATAAAAATCCGACATAAAAAGCACCTGGAAGAGCTTTGTTGACGTTTGTGTGTCTGTTTCACTGTGTGTTGCGTATCGACGACATTCAGCCTCCTGCTATCTGCTCTCAAATCGTCTCTGTGTGGCTCTGAGCTTCTGCTATTGAAGAAATTATGGAATAATTCTCTCCCATTTATTACCTCAATAAAAATACATCATCAGGCGCCTTCCACCGCCTCCTTCATTCTTCCCTTTAACTACAACTTTGCCCTTCCTCCTCGTCTTCACCTTCTCCATTATCATCCGCCATTAACCCTCCTCACTTCCTTTAATCCTTTCATCTAATCAGTATCATTCATTCATCGATGCTCCTCCTCCTCCTCCTCCTCCTGCTGCTCTTCATCCATCTCAGTGCCTCCGTCAGACCATCCATCATCTCCCATGATCCTCCGGTTCTCCCCCTGATCCTCCCACTTGACCCTGATCCTATCAATTACCCTCCGCTCTGCCCTCCCGCATCTTTATTAAATCCACCTACAAACACAGGAGCACACCTCCCCGCAGCAGCTTCATATTTAACGGACGGATCTTCTTCCTCCAAACCGGCAATAAAGTTGAATCAGCAGCAAAAAATAAACAACTGGATTTATTGGAAGCGGCGAGTTTGGAGACTCTGCCGGCAGCTCTGAAGGTCTGTTTTTGTTTCCGCGCTTTATTTTGCTGCTTTTATGAGGCAGCTTCACTCAGAGCGCTGCTACAGAAAATGATCTGAGTGCAAAGAGTACACTGTAAAACACCACAGAGGAATCCAGTCAAATCAACTCATCTAAAGCAAACAAATGATTGTCGTCAGCCGCTGAAACAGCGATGAAACATGCTAATGCTCGTCATACTTAGCGAATACTTGGTGAATTTGTCCATCCGACCCTTCAGTTTATCAACTTAATGGATAAATGGTTCATTTTTATTTGAATGGATATTTAAATTTTTGCTATTTTTCTCTCAAGATTTAAAAATTGAAAAAAAAAAACATCTACAGCTAGAAAAACGAGTTAATTACCAACATTTTTGCTGTTGAATTATTTTCTTATTACTCAACTGCATGAACAAAAACATGAAAAAGCCAAAAACTACTAAAAAAAACACCTAATTGGAAAAATTCCATTTTTTTTAAAAGCTTGTTCATAATTCTGATAATTATTATTATAACAATTGTTAATTTTTTGCACATCTTATTTACATGAAATGCATTTTACAATTCATATTCACATTGTTTTTATTTTTATTTTATCTGTATATACTGTTTTTATACTTGTTGCTGGTATTCTGAGTGGACAGCAAAGTAAGAATTTCACTGTACAGGGAAACGTGTTTCTTTCCTGTGCACATGACAATAAAACTTTGAATTGAATTGAATTGAGTTGAATGAAGTACACAGTGCACAAAATTCCTTCTCAGTTCAAACAACTTAATTTTCATGAGAAACCAACTTGAAGACTTAAGTTTTTGCTGACCTTAAAATTGTATTGTAGAAGAAAAGCTAACTGCCCTTAAAAATGAAGATTGTGGTTTGAACATAATTTAATGAGAAGGCGTCATGAATGTAGACAGTTGCATTGCTTATTTTTACATCTTTGCTGAGTCCAAACATTATTCCACACATTGTACTGATTCCTCTGAATGTGGAAAACAACATTGATGAATAGAAAAATATACTGTACAGAGCATTTTAAATGTACTATACACTGATCAGGCAAAACATCATGACCACCTGCCTAATATTGTGTTGGTCCCCTTATGTGCTCAAAAATGCTCTGAACCATTGGGACCAAGAGGACCTCTCAGGGTGTCCTATGGGGTCTGGAACCAGGACGTTGCCTCTGGATCCTTTGGGTACTCTGGTTTGTGCAGTGGGGCCTCTGTCAATCAAACTTGTTCCACTGCATCCTGTTGATGCTTGATCACAATGGGGTGTAGGAAGTTTGGAGGTCAAATCAACATGTTGGACCATTGTCATGTTCCTCAACATGTTCCTGATTGGTTGATGTTGTTTCCATGTGGTGGGGTGAATTTTAATCCAGTGACATTTGGGATTTCCATCTGCATGAGGGAGTGTGTTTGTTGTGGGACCATGTTTATTTGGGTGTCTAAGTCTGATCAAGGTTTTCCATCAGAACACCACATAGTACCAATATGATCAATGTTATTCACTTCACCTGTCAGTGGTCATAGTGTGGTGACTGATCAGTGTGTATAAGACATAATTTAAGGGCTGCTGCTTTAAATGCGTTGTATAAATAAAGGTGATCCAATGTATTATTTTATTTGTATTCATTTATGTGGACATCTCGCCACTCTGCTTTACTTTTTCATTGATTTCTGGGTTTCTTACTTTTGCTTCTTCTGCAAGCTCTTATTTTTAAATCTCAAATATAACACAATACATAAGTGCTTATTGTTATTTCTGTTTTTATACTGTACTTAGACCTTTTAATACTCTTTTGAATGTAAATACCAGCATTTTTTTTACATATTATTTCTTCTTAACTGTACGTTCTTTTGCACATAGATGTCCTTATTTTTCTTAAATGTTAAATATGAGCTCCTGGATACCTTAAATTTCTTCAAGGGGATGAATAAAGCATTTATGTGTCTCTGTCTTTATAAATAAAGTTATCGCTTCAATTTCCCAGCAGCATTTGAAGAAACCAGAGCAGCCTGTTGTTTTGTTTTCAGCCTAATATCCCACTAAAAGCTGCTTCATGTGTTCCTGTTTGTGCAAAACTGAGTTGTCATCGCCCCCCACGTCTCCTCACCCCTCCGTCCTCCCCTCCCCCCCGGCCTCCCACTCTAATGGCTGCAGATCTTTGCTGTTTCAGCCGGTTGTCTTCATTACTCTTCATTTGCGGCGGCGGAGGGACGGGCGTCCATGTCATCCGACCGGATTACTCTGCTCTGTTCTGCTTTATTAGGACTCGTGCTGCCTCGGTGTGTGCAGCAGCCCGACGTTAATGACTTGATGAAAGGCGGCTCGTTGCACGCGGAGTCGTCTCCTCGTGAAAACCTGCATTGTGCGAAAACGCAGCCCAGAAACAGTGGGTTTCATATTGCGGGGAGTGAGGGATGGCGCGCGTTTGCTCTGTCAGTTTGCATAGCGGATGAGTGAGGAGTCGAGGCGGCGGGTCGGGAATAAAGAAGAGTAATGAGAGGAAGACTGGAGCTGGAGATTCGCTGTGGTTCGTCCTTGAGAGGCAAATATCCATGTAAATATTCATGTTTCCTGCTCCTGTCAGACACAAACACTGGAGGAAAAAACAATTCCTCTTCATCTGTTTCCCCGAATCTCTCTGAGGAGGCGATCGTGGAGTTACTCAGAGCTTCTGATTTTTAATTGGGTGCTTATTCCTCGTGCGAGTTTGGTTTCAGTCCATGAGTAGCCTCTGGATCGTTTAAAGGAAGTTTAATTGATCAGTTTTGGTGCTTTTGTGACTAATGAGCCTTTATGTTCACAGGAAATATAACAAAAGTCATTGAAAGCGTTACAGAACTTTTTAAAGGCCACGTCAGCAATGAAAGGATTTAAGATTGCTTCAGCTTCGTTGTGGAGATTCGGGTTTAGCCGAGGGTGATTAGCATGAGCTGAGAAATCACATTTTTACATTAATCTGTTGACTGAAAGTAAACACAGAAATTAGCCATCTGGAGCGAACAAGTTGCTAACTACATTACAGATCTTCATCTAGGGTTATTTGCGAGCTCAATTAAATAAAACTGTCCAAAATTGTCCATAAGGATTTGAAATCTGTATGAAATAAGGTTAAAAATTGTCCAAAACTAATTAAAAAGTGTCTAAAATGAAGCAGACTTGTCCAAAAATGCTCAGAATGTTCCGAAATTGCTAAACAGATGTCCGGAGTTACTCAAAAACTGTCCGAAACGTCCAAAATGAGTCGGAAAATTGGGAAAAATGATGTAATCCCGGCCATTTGTCAAAAAAGATGGAAAAAAATACCCCAAAATAAATTAACTAATCTAAAACTGTGAGAAAAAAAATACAAAATTGACACAAATTTGAAGAAATTGAGTTTAAAATTGTCCAGAAAGACTCAGAAACGACCAAAAATTAAATCAAATTCATCAAAAGTGAAATAAATCTGGTAGAAAAAAAATGCTGAAAATGATTTAAAATGAGTCCAAAAATACTAAGTGACTTCAAATCCGTCCAAAACAAGTTAAAAATCATCCAAAATGAAATAAAGCTGTCTAAAAAGACTCAAATAATGTCCAAAATTAATTTAAAAAAACATCAAAATTGGAGTAAAATTGTTTAGGACTCAAAAATTGTCCAAATTATTTAAAACTGTTCCAAAATGATTCAAATCCTTTCTTAAAGGGGTAAAAAAAAAAAAACCCAAAATGAAATAAAGTTGTCCACAATTAATCTAAAAAAAACTAAATAAACTTCTTCAAAGTGACTTCATTGTTGTCAAAAAGAAAATTAGCTTGTCCACGACTCAAAAGTTGCTCAAAATTATTTTAATAAAAATTGCCCAAAATCAAATAAACTTGTTCAAAATTAGTCAAAAATGGTCCAAAATGACCTTAAACTTGTTCACAGTGACACAAACCTGCACAAATGACTTCAAAATAGTCCAATGATTAAAACGAAAAATGAAATAAATCTGTCAACGACTAAAGTATACAGTCGTCCCTCGTCATATCACGGTTCACTTTTTCGTGGTCTCACTGTATCATGGATTTTTAAATTGTATATAAATACGTAGCGTACAGCAGATGAGTCGACACACGTATGGAAAACTCAGCTACTTCCTCTTGATCTAGTCGGTCTCTGATTGATCGGCGGTGATGGAAGCCAGCCAGAACCTTTGGTCCCACACGGTGAGAGTTTACTGGAAATGACCGTCAGAGAACCGGTGACAGTCTGTAGGATTACCGTAACACCATCATCAGTTTCCAGGTAGGTAGGCAGCCGGACGTCCTCGGTGTCGGTGTGTTTAAAATACGGCAGAGTTTTTCACCAAGTGGATCGCTGCGTCGCTAGTTCCATTATCGGACACGGCTGTAGAAGCTCCTCTAGATGGAAGGTTTAACAGTGTAGGAAGGGTTTATAAGACTCAACCCTGCAAAAATGAAATGGGATTTTCGCCCTTGTTACAGGGAGCTACAAGTGTTGCAGGAGCACTGGGAGCAGAGCATCCCTGCACAAGAGCACTACTTCAGAGAGGAAGGGGACGAAATTCAAATTATTTTTTGACGTTTTCAGGTTGAAGTCTTTGATTCCCCTTGTATGATGATCAGGTACAAACAGGACAACAACTGCATTATCATTATGAGATACTAAATCTCTGCAAAAACGTCCGTAAACATACATGCCGCTTGAACTCATCACTAATGAGGTTGCTTTTTTGAGATTTCACCACCAGAAGATGCTTTTAAACGAATACTCCTGCTACAATCACACATCTAATCTTGACAGAACCCTTCATTCTTCTGCGTTCAGGCCACAAATGGTCCAGTTTATTCCACACATGAGCTCATCTGACGGCTTCGACAACCTGAACTAAACACGCAAACACACAAGAGGAGGTGACATCTGAACATTACAGCGCACAGTGGCTGCAGCGAAAGAACATTCATCAGCTCTCCTGCCTGGCTTCAGCTAAATCAGATCGTTTGTGACACTTCAGAAGTTAACTTAAACTCTCCTGACAGACAAACGTAACTCCCGCCTGGTCTCTCTGGAGTGTTGATTCATGTGCAGCCATCTTCAAGCCGTTTCTCTGAGGACACACATTTCTAAAGTAATTTCTCCCTGCAGAACGTCTTCTTGGGTTATTATTTAACATTTTTCCAGGCAAGCAGGGAAATAAATTGAGTAAATTTAGGCTCATTAGAACACAGAGGCGCATTGTTTTCTCGCTGAAACGCACCGGAAGCTGTTGCGTGACCTATTTTGAGCTGCAGTTAAAGAAAAATCTCAACGCGAGAATTTCCCACACGCTTGACTCTGGCTTTCTGCCGCCGATGCACTGTGGCTTTTATTCGATGCTGCCTGGAGCTGCAGGGACTCTGGAGTGCTTCTGCAACATAACAATAAGGATTTGGTGACATAACGCCTCGTCCACGTGTCTCCGGTGTAACGTGAGGTGGCCATTTTACAATAAATGCAAACACCCACTCTTCTCCTGATACATCTGTCTTCTTCTGAATGTTTGGACAAGGATGATGTTGGCTTTACAGAAACTCTCCTCAGGGAATCCCTGCGTCTCTTATAGAAAACCCTGGTATTCACATCAGGTGTGGAATACATTAACAAGTCAGCGAAGCGCCTGTGTTCTGTTTTCAGCGAGATGAATGCAAACCATTTGAAGCTATGGATCCACATGTTTAAGTATTCATACGGCTGCAGAGAGTGACCCGATTGCAAATTAGGCGTCTTGCCTGGAGACGTGAACAGAGCTGCTGAAAAGGTTTGAGATCAGCGTTTAGATTTCGATTTAGGTTTAATTTTTTAATGAAAATACGGCTGAAGCTGTTTGATGCCTGGAGTCGGAACTCCCAGGTCTCGCAGATTAAGATATTTAACTCAAATATCAACCTCATGATAACTCCAAGGAAAAGTTTCTCCTGCATACTGTCTAACTTGCAAAAATATATGATCTGATTTTACTGGGTAGTACACATTTCAAATATTGTAGACTAGCTGTAGTACCTGGTTGTGCCACCAGGGGGAGCCTCTTACTGTTAGGTGAGATGGAAGATTGCAGCTTGTTTGCTGTGTTCAATCGCGTTACAACTCGAGGAGGCAGTAACTCGGACAACAGGCTGTTCCATGTTTGCAAGCAGAGAGCATTGTGGGAGTTTAGCCAGCAATGGGCACCATGACAAAGACTTAAGTGGTGCTTAATGACCCCCAGCCAGAGCTCATGTGTTTAAGTCAAATAAAGATCAACTCGCACCATTAAGTTTATTTTACCATCACTCATGAACAAGAACCCAAGATGCAAAAACTCCTTTGCTTGGAGCAGCAACTCGACCCAACTACGGACCAAAATCTGAACCGATTTATTAATAATTTTAATTAGAAAATTTTCAAATTAAGTTTTCAATTTACTGAAGAAGTTATTGTAAACCACAGACACGTACCTCTCACTGTTAACCTTGTTATCTTAGTAATTTTCAGTTTATTATGACAATGTGAGCATTAGCCACGAGTCATTAAATGTCACAGAAGACTCAGTCATGGTGCCCGTCGCTAGCTAAACTCCTACAGTGCTCTCTCCTTGATAATATGGAGGACAACTTGCAGTCAGAAGGATTGGCTTTTCTGGTCGCTGCAGTTTTAAAGACAAGTTTTAAACTGGCTGCGGATAGAAAACCACAGATAGAATACTGCAGCTTGTTTGCTGCATTCATTACTGTCGCAGCACGAGGTCTACAGGCAGTTTCATGTTGGCAAGCACAGAGCATTATGGGAGTTTACTTAGCAACTGGTACCATGACAAAGACTTAAGTGACACTTAATGACCTCCAGGTGGGGCTCATTTGTTTAAGACAAATGGGGTTAATTAGAACCTGAGATACTTAATCTCGTTCACTTGGGGCAGGAACTCACCCCTAACTAAAGATGCTAATTTTGCATAATTTTCTGAACCGACTGTCTGCAGCATTAATAATCAATAAGCACTGTGGGCGTTTAGCTAGCAACAGGCACCATGACAAAGACTTACGTGGCATGTAATGACTTCCGGCCAGAGCTCATGTTTTCATAACGGCCTACAACTTACTAAGATAACGACATTCAAACGACGTTTAGCAGCGAGTGGTATGTGTTTGTGGTCTTTCGGTGGTCATTAGCCTACAAAGAAGTCTTTGTCATGGTGCCCATTGCTAGCTAAACTCCCAGAATGCTCTCTGCCCAACTGTTTCAGGATAAACTACAACTTACTAGGATAATAACGACATTCAAGCAACGTTTAGCAGCAAGTGGTACACGTCTGTGGTCTGTTGGAGGTCATTAGCTGCCACAGAAGTCTTTGTCATGGTGCCCATTGCTTGCTAACCTCACACAATGCCCTCGACCCAACTGTTTCAGGATAAACTACAACTTAGTAGGATAATAATGACATTCAAGCAACGTTTAGCAGCGAGTGGTACACGTCTGTGGTCTGTTGGAGGTCATGAAACGCTACAGAAGTCTTTGTCATGGTGCCCATTGCTAGCTAAACTCCTACAATGCTCTCTGCCCAACTGTTTCAGGATAAACTACAACTTACTAGGATAATAATGACATTTAAGCAACGTTTAGCAGTGAGTGGTACACGTCTGTGGTCTGTTGGAGGTCATTAAACGCCACAGAAGTCTTTGTCATGGTGCCCATTGCTAGCTAAACTCCCATAATGCTCTCTGCCCAACTGTTTCAGGATACACTACAACTTACTAGGATAATAACGACATTCAAGCAACGTTTAGCAGCGAGTGGTACACGTCTGTGGTCTGTTGGAGGTCATTAAACGCCACAGAAGTCTTTGTCATGGTGCCCATTGCTAGCTAACCTCCTACAATGCTCTCTGCTTGCTAATGTGGAACTACTTGTAGTCTGGGCAATTGTGTTTTCTGGTCGCTACAATTTTAAACACGGCAAACAAAATGCAGTCTTCCATGTCCTTAAACCAACAGCAGCTCCACCTGGTGGCACAACCAGGCGCTACAGCTAATCTACAATACATTCTCTGACATGCATGTCATTAGCCTTCTGCCTTATTGGTAATTATCAACCCAGAAGGTGGTGTCAGGCTTTGATATTATGAACCCTCACTGGTACCACAGAGTTGGCTTCTTCCCTCCAGCATCATGAATATTTCTGTCATCTAAAAGCCCCTCTTCCCTTCGTCCCTCGGCGCTCCCTACCTTCACTTCTCTATGTCTCTTTTGTCTTTCTCGACGTCCTTTCCCTGTCACTCTCTCTCTATTTGCATCTATGTTTCCTTGAAAGTACAGCAAGGCGGAGAGGACAGATATTCCATAGGGAAGCTGCACACCTACAGCTCTGAGCATCGCTGCCGTTTCACAGGCTTCTGACAGCAAAGAGCAGCTAAATGTGCAAACGTGACTCAACATCAGGCGGCTAGGAATACTGAATACTTCACGCACTTAACTTTTCTTCTGAAAAAAGGCAGTATAATGGGATGTTTCGACTTGTCTGACATGTTTTGCAGTACAGTTAAGTCACAGCAGAGAGAGGCCTGAATAGAATATATAATTATGCTGAATACAGTCTATTAAGAGAAGAGTTCTAACAGATTCAGTGTGGATTTGCAGAGTTTTCCGACTAATTATCAAGATGCATGTGAGCTGCGTTTGAAAGGTCGTCTTGGATTAACAGGAGACAGAAGAGGAGGAGGACAGATGAAAGAAAGATGGGGATGGATGTCGGGGGTCTTACCTCTTCTCGTATTCTCTTCACTGTTTCTCCTTTCTGTGGAAAAACAAGACACAACACAATTGGCTCGACTTAAAACTCGTTACAGTAAGGATGTATTAGAGGAGTTTAAACACAACCCAAACTACACTACTGTAGCTTGAATGTCATGAACGTTCATTTATATGTCAAAGTCCTGCTCTCCAGGTTTGAAATGGCACCAGCCCGAAACTGAGAAAACAGGAAGAAATGTCAGATTTTCAGCTTTAACTTTACAACTAAATCTAAGCCTAAAATTGTGATAATTCTGCAAAATCACTTTATTCTTCAAAAATCTCCAAACCTTAAGAATTTATACCAGATTCTGCAAAAAAACCAACATAATTCTGCACACCTCAGCTCAACTGGGAGGTCATGACAGACTCAACCGCAACAAGAAGTCAAAAATCTAGTATTCGGCTGAACTGCAGGCAGTGTTTTCACAAAGCATAAAGAAATTTAGAAACTAATTAAAATGTAAATAGTAAAATATCCACAGCGGTTTTTACATTTTCTTAGAATAACTGAAGAAACTCTGCAGCATTTTTATGTTATTTTTTTATGGTTTACTGCATTTAAACTGTGTCAGACAACACAGAAGACAGTTCTCTCTCCTTCTGTTTCCATAGAGGTGCAGGACTTTATGTTGCATCCAAAAATGAGCCCACAGTCAAGTAAATCCAGTGGGAACTCTCATTTTTTGCATCTTCTACTTCTATATACTGATTCTTTACATACAGTACATTCACATACAGCTGCATCATGTATGTACGGTTTGCACGACTGTAAGCCATCACATTGTGAGTGCAACATCAGTAACTGCTTTTATAGCTCTTAATTCGCAAAATAAGATCTCCTAGAAGCTGTTTTCATACGTTACACTTGTATATATAATTTTTCTTTTACTATATTTTTATACTGTATATTTGCACATTTCTTCCTGTACTTCAAACCAGCGGCCCCCAACCACCAGGCCATGGACCCAGAGCAGGCTTTATTTTGAAAGGGACAGTGCACATAAATGCACAAATGTAAAAAAATACATATTGTAAATGTGCCAGAGGATGCTAATTTGCATCTCTTGTCCCTTGTTCCAGTGCCGGGCAGTGGGTCATTTGGTAGCAGGCTGCACAGAAAGAATAAAAACGTTTTATTTTATTTCCAGCGGAGTCCGCAGGGTGTTTTATTTTGAAAAATGACTGACATCGTCTTCCCGCCACTTCCGCCTGTGCTCGTTTCCAAAAAACCAAACGTCTCTGGAGAGCTTCTTTGAAAAGAGGGAGCGACTCGAAAAAATAAAGACACATTCAGCAATAAAAAGTAATTTTATTCATTTAGGACTTTTTTAAATTTAAAAATGTTGTTAAATAAAAAACTGTTAAATTAAAACAAAGGTTTTAAATTTGAAGGAAACGTTAATTCTTTTGTGCTTTTATCTGTACAGTGTCCTTGAGAGTCGTGAAAGGTGTCTGTAAATAAAATGTGTAGTTATTATTATCATTACTTTAAAAAGTTGTTAAAAAAAATGGTTGTTAAATTAAAAGAAAAGCCAAATAACAAAACATAAATTAAAAAAGTTGATTATAAAAGTTGTTAAATTAAAAAGCGTTAAATTAAAAAAAGTAATTACATTTTTAAAAACTGCTAAATTAAAAATCATTACGGTAGATAAAAAAACATTTTAAACTAAAACATTAAATTAAAAAAGGTTGTTAAATGGAAAAAAACGTTATTAATTTAAAAAAACTGTTAAATTAAAAAAAAACTTTAAATTAAAAAAACATTAAAATAAATAAGTTGTTAAATTAAAAACAATAAATTAAAAACAATAAATTAAAAACGTTAAATTAAAAAAGTTGTTTAATTAAAAACATTAAATAAAAAAACGTGAAATTAAAAAAGTTGTGAAATTAAAAAAACGATGTTAAATTTAAAAAAAACATTAAATTAAAAAAACATTAAATAAAAAAATGTTAAATTAAAAAAGGTTGTTAAATAAAAAAAGTTGTTAAATTAAAAAAAACATTATTAAATTTAATAAAACGTTATTTTTAAGTTTAGTAAGTTCTTCAATAAAAAAATACATCAATTTTTTTTTTAAAAAGAAAAAAGTTAAATTAATCAAAAATCTGCAACCTTTTTTACACCATGGATCGATTTCAAGCAAGACAATTTTCTAGGGACCAGTCATTAAGTGCAACGACCAGAAACCTGTTTTGCTTGAAACCAGTCTGTGGTGTAAAACAGGCTGCAGACCGCTGCTTTAAAGAACAACAAAAAGTCTGATTGTATAAATAAATGCACTGACAGGACTGCAGCTTAACAATCCTATTCTAGAAACCTTCTTGGTGTTCAAAGGGTTAAAATACTGAAACTGAAAATATAGAAGCTTTGCAAAGGTACAATTTGAATTAGACTGCAGCACACATTGCATTAAGTCTATATGTATAATGTATATAACACATACAAGATGCTGTTTTTATGTATTGATGCATTTATCACAGGGAGAAATCTACTTTTAATGCAGGACAAACGAGCAGTAAAGGAGTCATGCTGAAGACTCCAGGTGAGGAGAATGAACCAGCGTCGCCCTCCGCCTACCAATCAGCCGCCACCGGGATGCCCCCGAGCGACTCCAGCGGCTGAAGAGTTCGACGCTGCGACTCGTTCCCACGATAAATAAACCTCCTGTTTGTTTCTGAGCTGTAATTTTTTATCTGCGCCGACACCTGTCCTCATCACGCCGGGTTCCTTCAGCGCCGGTTCTGCTCTGCTGCTCGTTTAAAGCTGAAGGAGCCTCGGAGAGCAGCTCCTGCGTTGCGACTACAGCTGTAATTTTAATGCCTTCTTTATGCCACAGACTGGGAGCGAACAGACCGAACGCTGAAGGGGGGGAAATCTAAATACACGCTGAGGACTGTGGGCTCGGCGAGTGATGCTGTGGTCATTATCGCACTTCACTCAGCTGTGATATATTTGGAAAAGAAATCCGCCGGGGCTTTATTTAACACGTCCGCAGTTAAATTGAGTCGCATCCCTCGAGAGCGGCTCCTTTTCACTGGAATGACACGGCCTGACTGGGAATTTTACACACTATTAATTCACATTTCATGGAAACTTCATATCGCTGCGGTCGGATTAGGCTGAATGTTATCTGCAGCTGCACGCCGGTCGGAGAAAGACCGGAGATGGATCAGATTTTCAGAACTAAAACAAAACTACTGCACGTTTTACCGAAGCTTTCACCTTAATTTACAAATCCCTTAAAGCTGAATTTTAATAACACTAAATCCAGGTTTTGGTTTTGGATGCAGCGAAACACGTTCTGTTGCTATGAAAACAACAAGGACTCACCTTTCCGATGATGCTCCCGACTTCCTGTGGAGGAAACAGAAACAGGAAGTGTCAGTTTCAACGTCCTCAGAGAAGCGATCACAAACTTTTCACCTGACTTTTTTTGTCACTTTGTGGACGACAGCTTTACATTTCAACGTTTTAAACAAAGCAAAAGCAAATTTGACAAACACATGGTTTCTACAAAGACACTGGAAACTTAGGGTGCAAACTTTTCTG